>JAJHUR010073631.1:0-22292 GCA_027495735.1 Lutjanus campechanus
TTTGGTTGTGCATCATTGACTCTTGCTGATGACAATTCTTGTTGAGAAATGTCCAAAAAAAAGCTCACAATCCAGTGAATACTATCTTCTTGGCTGCAGCTACGTCTGCCAGCCAAGCCAGACTTCGTGTGCTTCTTCTGTAAGGAAAGAAAGTGAATCATCATTTAGAAGATATACAGCAGAGTCTAATGGTACTGTACCCCCATTAATCCTGTAAGGCTATTAACAATCTCCCCCCAAAAATCCCAAACCCCTGGACACTCCTATATAACACGTATAAAAGAGCTGACACTTCCATGAGAGCAGAGCGAACAACATGGGTCAAGTACCCGCCCCATTTGATATCTAATTCTTAGTGTGAGGTATGCTCTATGACTGCATGTATACTGATAATTTGGGTTTTTTGAAGCACCAGTGACATTATTCCAAATTCTATCCCAGTCTAATCCTTAACAGACATTTTTGGGGGCAGTCCTGTGGTTACGGAAACTGTTTCTGAAGGTTTAATCCCAAATTCAATAGGCACACTCAGTATCAGTTTGAGCTGTTTAGGGAGTTGCTGAACCCCTACCTGCACCATGCTTACTATAAGTCCCTCTGGATGACAGCATCTGCTGTAAAAGCAAATCTGTTATGCACATTCTGTGACACCAACAACACTTACATTTACACTTTTTGGGGCCGCGGCTATAAAAATGAGCTGGAACCTCTTCCTGTCTGAGTGCCTATCAAACTGAGGAATGTCCCCATAGTGAATTAAAAGTTTGGCAAGAGGGTTTGACAGTAAATAGTACATTTTCACACCTTGAAGCCGCTGCAGAAGTATAAAATACGGCCTTTAAATACAGCTTTTTATTATCTCTCCCACCTGTCAGGCTTGCTGTTTGTGCTGCGGTCAGTGGAAATGTGAGGGAATGAAAGGATGCTTTGATAGGCTGCTTGCGTGTTGTCCCTCTTCATTGGTATTCTGCAGGCAGGAAGTGTTGGGTGCAGAGGTTCCTCCAACCTCCCTTGGCTTTTCTTCTGCAGGTCTCATCCCTGCCTGTTAGGGCAGTGATTTGCAATGCCACTTAATCCTCAATTAACATTTCTCTTTTTTTCCTTTTTTTTTACATAGAGACTGTTCCTTTACCTCTCTTAGTGCTTTTAATTGCTCCAACCCTTGCTTCCTCCTGTTGTGTTCAGCTCAGCCTCATCAAAACAGTGAGGAAGCACACTGGAGTAGCAGAGCACCACCTTTTGGTTGACGCTGTGAATTGCACTTTGTTCGAGGTGGAAGAATGCGGCATGGAGGGCTTGATAGGCAGATTTCCTGCAGTGCCACTTGAGTGTGTGGGTGTACTGATGCTGCTTCATGATAGGATGGGATTTAGATTGGAAGGCATTTAAATTTAGAATTTATAGGCTGTCACAAAGGGAATAAGTACTCAGGTTTCACACTCAGCCAGACACATCAAAAATGTAATTCACACATGTACGCAACAGTGCAGACGCCTCAGCTCACACCACACAGACAGGCACACATATAAAGGGTAACCCGTGAGCGTGTCCGAGCAAACAGAGCCGAGAAATCAATGTCCATCTTCTTTCTCTTTGCATCTTCGAGTCGGTGCACTTTGACAGCAGGCGACACAGCGGTAAGAAGCTTTTATCTAAAGCACCAAAGAAATGCTCTGGAAACTGATAGGCTGCAGTTCTTGTGCTCTCCCTGCTGCCATCTCTAAATGCCTTTCAGAGACGGCTGAGGGAGAAGGCCACGACCTTTTCCACTGCTTTGTTTTGACAAACTGTGCAGCCCTTTGATGAAACAACTGGGTAATTACTGCAGTCAAAGATTGGTATTTATCTCTATTGCTCTGTATACCTGAGTAATTGCGTACCGGTGTTTCTAATGCCACAATTAGCGCAAAAACGTCAAGTAAAACAATGCTGTTGGTTTGAGCTGAATCAGCCCAAAAGATCTAAATTGAACCTGTGGGAGAATTCTACTTTTTCCAACTTGACTGACACCACAGAATTTCCTTCCACCAATTAAGTGTGAAACTTGACCCCAGCTTCTCTGAGCACATCTTCTTCAGCCAAACCCTGTCGGAGTTGAGCGTAATGTCAAGCTCCCGGCCTCTGTATGCTGGACGTCCTCCACTGCTGATGTTAACATTTTTCAGCTCATAAAGTTGCTTTATACTTGAGATCTGACTTGACTCAGTGTTTTCATCTCGAGACTGTGGGAACAGGCTGACTCATGAGACATGACTTCTGACCTGGTTAAACTACAGCACTACTGCTGTCGAGCTGGTGATACTATGGAGTTACAGTTTATGGACAGATTATGCATTGATCAGGTAGAAACCACCAAATCCCAGGCTCAAAATAAAAGATCTCTTCTCACCTCCAATCTATAGAAATGCTGGTGGTGAAAGAAGGTTTGGAGCATTTTATTG
This sequence comes from Lutjanus campechanus, assembly GCA_027495735.1. Lineage (NCBI taxonomy): Eukaryota > Metazoa > Chordata > Actinopteri > Lutjaniformes > Lutjanidae > Lutjanus > Lutjanus campechanus. The sequence continues at coordinate 2,442 of JAJHUR010073631.1, forward strand.
AGTGGAAAGTGTGGTTCTGTACCCAAGTAAAAAACAACAAATCTGAGCACGAGTTTTAGATCTCTTTTAGTAAGTGAGTGATCTCACCAATTTCAGTTTCATTTGTCTAGACACCAGGCCATATACTCTAAGTCAATCCACAGCAAGAAAAAGAGTCAGCTGCTAGATATTCTAACCTGTCCAGCAGGTACTCTGGTGATGCATTGTAGCACTGCACTCTGGATGACTCACAAGAGACAGATTATAAAAGGAAAGAACAAAATCAGAGCGCCACGGACTGAGATACACTGGCTTTTATTCCAGGACCAATCCAAGATGAAACTGAGGACATCATCAGGGTTATTTGACGAAGGTCCCCCAGAACCACAGAAGACATAAAACTGTTTTGATGGGCTCAGTGATACTTTCCATTATTTAACTGACTTTAATATACAGTATGAAATTGTTGAAGTTGGTCTTTGAAAAAAGTTAGACACTTCCAGCAATTTACTGTTCACTAAACAAATTTCAAAAACAGTGATTTTCCAATTGTACTGTAGGTGGGTGCACAAGAGCAAAATTAGGATGCATGGATGCCATAAAGCTACAGAGGTTCTCAAAGTGGGGTCACAGGCAGCCCTCAGAAACAATTTGTGTTGGCTCCAAAATAACATAACATACATGCATTAAATTTGGATTATTCACTTTCAATACTTTAAATAGCCTATATTTAATACACTGCTGGGCTTCTGCATCAAACTGCACCCCCCCCCCAAATAAGCATCTATCAGGTTGGAACGATAACTTGTAGAAAGCTACAGGTTGCATGGCATCTTGTGGCACCTTTTGAGCTTCTCAGGAGTTACAGTACATTCTGTCATCAATGCTAGCACTTAGCTCAAGTTAAGTGATTTCAGTGAACGTCTGATCAGCTTAATCTGGAAGTGAAATGGAATAGCCATTACAGAAAAAAAACACTATATGGTTGAGGAGAAAAGGAGGTTTCAGGAAAAATGGATCGACTGTTGCTTCTTTGGTCCTTCAGGTACAGATAAAGTGATCTGCCTTATTTGCAAATTGGTCAATTCTGTGCTCAAAGCACTTAATATTAAATGCCATCATGAGTTCATTGGTTTTCTGTTTGGCCCTCAATCGTGTGCTGGCTCTCTAAATTGGCACTCAGTCATCAAAACTTTGAGAACCCTTTAGTTAAACGATACTGGCTCTTTCCTTGTTTTGGGAAAGTTTAAGCTTCAGACAAACTCATTATATGAGATAGGCAGGAGTTTGGCATGTTTGCCAAACTCGTTGGTTAGTCCTCATCCGTGGAAAACATTTTCTCTTGAAGAAATACATCATAAAAAATAATAATTATTATATCTAGCTTCACCCTGAAATGCAAGAACAATGCTATTACTTTCTTCTTCTTCTTTCTTCTTCTTTATTCTTTTCAAGCCAGCTGGAGACATATAAAGTCAGCTGGGGATGGCTTTTTGTGTAAAACAATTCATGGAGATAGTGTTAATTAGAGAGCTACAGCTGAATAAATATGCTAGCAACAGTTGTCATTTCCGCTGACAAAATCAGCTGATGTCAGCTATAATTGAGAACCCTGCTTTTGTTTACCTCTGTGTGAAAATGAAAACCCATTTTTTGAAAAAAAAAATTAAATGTTATATCTGCCACAATTGAATCTTTGCAGACTGCATGTATAGCATGCTAGGATGGAAAACATGACAGGTAACATTAACTCGGGGGGGGTGGGGCCTGGAGGGACATTTTTAGCAGCGTGTAATGCGCTGAGTGGCTCATCAAACAGCATGCCATTGTTTATTTATTCTAATGAGGCCTCAGCTTGGGCTCGGTTTCTCCTCGTGTGGGCCTCTGCATCAGTACAACAGTGTTATCAGCTCCGGCGCCCATGGGTGTACTTGGGTCCACTAAGCACGCTGCTGATGGCAGCACAGGGACCTTTCATTATCGCCATGTCTCATAACTTTACACAGAGCTAATATCAGTAGGTGGTTCTGCCATATGGTGGTAATTTCAGTTTATGACTTGCAACAACAGAAACGTCTCAGCGGGACAGCCAGATGAGGGACTCACACTTTCATTACGATATGGAATGTCACCGAGCGGCATGACATTTCAAATCAAATATGATATTTTTAATCCCAAAGCAGTATTGATAACATTGCAGCGAAATGTACTGATAAAGATGGAGATTGTAGTTTTCTCTGGAAACAGAAAGGCTAGCAGGAAGATCATGTGCAATGTGAAAGTTGTGTTCACTGATAAGGTTTTTATGCGTTGATGTGAATAAGTTTGTGTGTCTTTCTGCAGGCATACCGTTTCCTCGCCATCAATAAGAAACTGGGGTTGAGTGGGCGTCCAGATAGGCCAGTGGGCTGCATCGGGACCTGCAAGGTATATGCATTTGCAAACACACCTACACACACGTACTGATGCATGCACTCACATATGTGCAGTCCATGTTGCCCCACTGCACAGGTCATGGGTGACTGCGAACATACCTCCCATATATTGATCTGCATAAATTTCTCCGAGGAGTCGACTCCAGCTCCAAAACTCAACATGGAGACAGAAAATATTCAGTTCCGAGAGTTTTATACAGTATGCATCACTGAATGCTGAATAGATTTTGCTTATTCTCTGGATTTATCGCATTTTAATATGCTAAGCCGCTGTCAGGCAGTCTGTGTGTGGCCCCACATGTGCATATTATGTGGCCATGGAAGTGTGTGTTTGTATGCTTCGTGTGTTCCTTTCCGTGTGTGTGTGTGTGTGTGTGCACTAATGTCTCTTGCTGATGTTGTTTGCAGTTTCTCCCAAATGAAGGTCATAGCACGACCAAATAAGTCGAGCTATAGCAGCTTTCTCAAACAAAGACATTGCCAAACAAATGAATCATGGCTCCCAACGCATTGCTAAGACAATATTATAATGGAACATTTATGGGGAAAATGGCAGACTGCCAGAGGACATTATCATCATCAGTGTGTCTGTATGAGTGCGTGTGTGTGTATGTGTGTGTGCCCCTGTGACAGTCTGTATGTGCGAAAAGGAGCTTTGTCCCAGTTGTGTGTATGTACCGTATGTGTGTGTGTGTGTTAGCAGGAGCTGTTGTGCAGCTTCTGTGTGTCCCCTCTATCTTAGGATTGATGGGTTGTTTTATACACTGCCCAGAATAATGTATACGTGGCTACCTGTGAGCCATCCGTCTTCTCATGCAATAGTGTGTGTGTGTGTGTGTGTGTGTGTGTGTGTGTGTCTGTGTCTGTGTCTGTGTGTCTGTGTGTGTGTGTGTGTGTGTGTGTGTGTGTGTATGTGTGTGGCTGTCTCTCTCTCCAGATTTATCGCATCCTGGGGAAGACGGTGGTGTGCTACCCAATAGTGTTTGATCTAAGTGACTTTTACTTGTCCCAAGATGTTATGCTGCTGATTGATGACATTAAGGTAAGTCAGGGTCACACTCTTGGGGCTTAGCAATGCCATGACTTCACAGCTGACCACACTGACACTCGCAGAACTCAAATAATAACTGAATATATTCAGTTTGGCTGGTCTAAAGAGACGTAGCATGACATTTCTGAAAAAGAGAGGAAATCAGTTGGTTTGGTTAGATTGCATACTCATTTGCTGTAGTCATTCCCTACCTGATACCCATACTGATACTGGCTTATCCTAAACCCAGCTCTTCTATATTTTCTATGATTGATTTAGTGGAAAGTGTGAGAATAAAGTCAAAATTTCAAGAATGAAGTCAAGATACCATTTCTTTTTTTTTTCTTCTTGCAATTGTATTCCACCTTTGATTTATTTTTCCTCACGCCTGGCACGAATACTGAAAGTTTGATTTTGTTCTTGTCATTTTGACTTTGTTCTCAAAAAGTTTGATTAAAAAAACCTCTTTTTTCCTTGTTATTCCTGGTCCTAATACTTTGTTGTACGTGTTGTATTTGGGGCACACATTCTGTGCAAGAATTATTAATTTGAGGGTACAAATTCATAATTTTGATTCATAATACAAAATACTATATATATTAATTAATGTGCAGGAATTATCAAACATTTTTTCACAAAAAATAGATATCCTAGCTTTTTACCAGCAGTTATTCAAGTGAATTAAACCTCATTTTTGTACTCTACCTCTCATTGTAGCTCTAGAGTTTTACCTTCTCTTGCAGCCTGTTTGAGCAGAAAACACTTATAATTCAGTGCATTCATTAAAAAGTGCAGCACCGACTAATAAGTAATGGTATGTGGATGATGCCGATGCCAATGATATATATTTGTATATTTTTTTCATTTTAAAGAATAAAATAAATAAATGAAACTGATAAAATTGCAATATAGTTTAAAACAATTACAATAAATTAGAACAAAAGCTGATATAAGGCCTTTTAACAGAACAGAGGTTTAATGCTATTCGGAGATCATTCCAAATATAAGGTGCACTGGAAAGAAAAATTTTTCCTAGTTCAGTTCTGATTAATGGAATGTGGAGCAACCCTTTTCTGTGACTGAGTACCAGAATTATGTGAGTTCAGAGTTAAAGGGATGAAATATAGGGTGGAAGCATCTGTATTACAGATTTATAGATGAATAAAAACCAATTCTAATCCCACCTTACAGCCATTGATGGCTGGCCAACCTTTTAGGAAAAGATGGCAGTGGTGGGTGTTGTAAGGATCACCAGTTATGAATCATACGGCTGAGTTGTGGACAGCATCCAGTGTTTTCAGTGTAGAGGCTGCAGCTTTTCCATATATAACATCCCCATAAACCAAAACAAATAAAAAATACTGATTCAACAATTCTTTTTCTAAGGGGAATGAAGAAGCAATTCATATTTCTGCTCAGAAAGCCAAGTATTGTTCTCAGTTTAGTGGTCAGAATTAATATGATGCTTGAACTTTAGATTATTGTTCAGCCAAATACCAAGGTATTTAGAGTATAACACAGTGTCTGTGCTCTGTCTGCCATGTGCCCTTTGCCACATGAAAGTGAAAGATTCAGTATGAGTAGCCTTGGTGAACAGCATCCATTTGGTTTTGTCTGAGTTTTGCAGTAATTTCTGGTTATGTAGGAGGAGCGAATGAGATGAAGATTGCAGACATTAAACGGCTTATTGTGTAGAAATTGATGGGCAATAAAAAACAGTGCCATCTGCATAAAGCTGAAATTTACGGGATTCAAAAGAGTGGACAATATAACTTAGGTAAATTGAGAGCGATAGTGGGGCTAACACTGAACCCTGTGGAACACCTCTAGTAGTATTTAAAACATGAGCATGAGCATTACCCATTGACTCTGCCAACACACAAAGGTTCTCCATTCTGAAAACCAAAAAACTAAAGAGATTCTTCTATCCAGAAAAAAAATCTTCAGCTGCTGAGTTTTATTATGGCCTAGAGATCTACTTTGCATACTATGTAATCATGATGCCCCTGGTTCAATTCTTGACAGATGTTTTTTGTAGTTGTATGATATAAGCCAGTGCTCTTATTCACACTGTGCTGGGTCAGATCCCCCATAGTTTTCCAGTATAGTTCACTGGAAAAGGTGGACTATAATTGATCCTTGTGGAGAATTGACATTACTGCTTAATTTAATTTAAACATATTAACACTTTAGACAACTTTAATACAGTGGATGAATGTTGCTACTGACTGTGAAACCAATCAAGGATATTATTAAAATTTTCAGTTTATTTTTAATTTTTAATTTAATTTAAAAAAAATTAAATTAGTCTTCATTAAAAAAAAAAAAAACCTTGAAGGTTGAAGTTTGGGGGCTTGAGGTTGAAGAAATAACACTGATTCAGTTTAAGCTCAGAAACAGTGGAAACTGAACCAGCACCATGCCCATGCCAGTCTGAAATGGTGTCTCTGTCTGTGTCTGTGTGTGTGTGTGTGTGCAGAACGCCCTGCAGTTCATCAAACAGTGCTGGAAGATGCAGGGACGTCCTCTCTTCCTGGTTCTCATCCGTGAGGATAACATCAAGTAATATACACCCTCAATAATAGCTCTTTTATCTTTTTTTCTGTCTTCCTGTCCACTGATAGCTTTCTCACATCGTTCTTCCTTCTCCTATCTCTCTGTACATCACCCACTATCACTCTTTTCTGTCCGATACTGGTTCAAGCTCGCAACACAGCTTCTTGGGGGTCACAGTGCATTTCTTTAATCCAACATTTCTCTCTCCCTCCTTCTCTACCTCTCTTCCCTTGGATGTGTGCTATTTCTCTTTATAGAAGGAAGGTGCAACTGTATTTGGTTGCTGATTGGGTGATAATGTTTCTCATTTGTATCACTATAGCCTGGCTGTTGGGCTGATTACAGCAGTATTGACCATTATCCAGGAAGCCATAAGTTAAATGTGCTACAAACACTTAAACAGCCACACCGCAGCATCTGGAATGAGTCAATGGGCTCTCATAGAAGGAACTCGATAGTCGTTAGTTTGCTATTGATCGGGATGATGACCTGTATAAAAGGCGACAGCAGACCGAATAAAGCAATGAGGGTCTGGCTGAAATGTGCAGATTTATTGAGAACATTTACACCCGATTTCATGCTGATGTTTAATACATGTGTTCAGTTTGGAATATAATAGCCTAGTTAACACAAATGTTTTGGCTCAGAATTGGACAGATTCACTCGACTGTGCGCTGCAGGAAAAAAAAAATCTACATTTAAATCTCTGTCTCACCAGAGGGAGCCGCTTCAACCCAGTCCTGGACATGCTGGCCTCGTTCAAGAAAGGCAACATCGGAGGGGTCAAAGTTCATGTCGACAGACTTCAGGTTTGTAAATCCAATTGAAATCCTGTCACTCTTTATTTTGGGATGCAAATTTCAGGGAATTTTCTTAATTGATTATTGGACTTGTTAAAAATCAATAGTTAGTTAAATACGACACAGAGTGCAAGGTCTCCATAATTAAAGGATTTAAAACACGTTATCTTGATCCATGAGCCACAAAATCCAAGTGATTTAGGTATTTGAGCAAGTTAAACATAATTATAATATAAACATAAATTACAATAATCAAATCATGCCTTTTTCTTACTCCTTTTTATCTTCACTCAAGTCAAGCCTTTCTTCTATCAGCGAAAAGGGCTGTAGCCTTCAACAGCACATAACTGTTAAAGTAAGCATAAAATAGGTTTCACTGATTGCTCAACAACAGACTTCAGTTGTACTGATTTTATTCATTATTTTGTGCAATGTTTGTGTAAAAGATTGACATGAAATAATGGATGTCATAACCATGACATGACACCTGTCACAAGGGTTTTGTTTTATGAATGTTTATGGCTATTCTCCTGAAGTGTCATTGGGTAAGTTATGTAATTTATAATGTCAAGTTGAGATTGTTTGAGATATCTTTGTGAAGAGAACTTGACAACATAACATGATCATAACTGATCAAATAACGAGCAATAATAATTATTCCAGAGAAGTAGGTTGTCAATGTGATCAGTTGTTAGTCTTATGTCACTCACTAATGTACAACTCACTATAACTCTTGTGAAAAGCCAGTGAAAATGTAAACACGGGCTCATATCAATTGATTTCACAAAGAATCTGACCTAAAGACAGACATATATATACTGTATATATATGTATATATATATATATATGTACTTGTACTTGTCTTGATTAATGTCAAGCTGTCATAATGAAGCCATCTAAAAATATGGACTTTGCACTAAAGACAACATAATTAGTTGACACACAACTATAATAAACATTCATAAAGGCCCAAGTTCATGATAGATGTCTCGTCAGTCTTATGTAGACCCATTCAAATAAAGTGCTACCATACACTTTGGTAGACATCCAGCAGCTAAAAACACCTGCTCAGGTGGGACAGACATACCAGAAGGCATACATATGGCAGTGTCAACTTTACAAGCTCAGAACACTAAATCTGATTTTAATCAATACAGTTTTAATCACTGACATCCCTTCTCAATTTACATTTAAAAAATATATATTTTTAATATTTTGTCAACAGTCCAACAGTCCAGAGATTTTTGCTTATGTGTCAATCATCTTTAAAGTATCTTTCACATCCACAGCCAATACCTTTCTTTTTTCTATGATGAACAAAACAGGGCTCAGTCATAGATTTTATTGGCCAGTCATCCAGTATAGTGAGCAGATCAGAGGTGTTATGTCCTGACATTGTCACTATTCCAATTCATACAGGTGGACAACTGAATCAATGTTACCATTATTATTACAATACTTGTGATTGTTTGCATATTGTGAAGGGTTTACACAAAAGCAGCAGGGGACAATGTGCCATCTGATTGATACAGTTGGCTCAGTTACAACAGGAATTACAGCCACCTATGAAATAAACAATGGGTCAGCATTATAAATGTTTAAATACGTTGTGTTGCAGGGCTTCATGTATGTCTATGTAGAAAACAAAAACAACAAAAGCTTCCCAGCCCTTAATCTGCAGTCCCTCCTTACTTCAATAGCAGTACCAGTGTTTATCTGTGTTTTGACCTTGGTTTGTCAGATTTAGTTTGGGAGGCAAACTGTTTTTGTTTGCCTGGGAAAGGTGAAACTGAACTGAGCCTGGATGGTATTAAAAAGGAGATGGAAACTATTGAGGTGAAGCCTCATGGCTTGTTAAAAATACGTTGAAATGACATAGGGGAATGCAACAAATTAAATGGTGAATTAATAGATTAGAGCTTGATCCCTCTAATGTATGTTTTGGCCTGCTGACAAGACCGTGGAGAGAGCTCGATTGACATTCAGTGCCAACATACATTAATGAATCAATCTACATCGGTGGATGATGCTGTATTTGTGGCATGAGGGCATGAATCAAACAAGCGAGTGTCACAGACACTATGAAACCAGACTGCTTAGTTCAACAGTATTGCAGAGAAGGGTTCAGACGGGGTTTCAGGGTCAGTCTGTCCTCAGTAGACATTGCAGTGCCTCCTAAAAGCTTGCAAAGGGGCAGGAAAGATTAACTGTAAATGAATGGTAAGTCACACTTTAAAAAAACACTACAAAGACTACAAAAAATCTGACAGAATATTATAATGAATCTTATTTGCTTATGTGCTTATTTTGCATTTGTGACTATTGATTAAAGGCCCACTGTGTAAAATTTAGCAGGATCTATTGGCAGAATATGGCAGAAAGGGAATATAATATTTATAAGCATGTTTTCATGAGTCTATAATCATCTGAAAATGAGAATTGTTGTGTTTTTGTTACCTTAAAATGAGCTGCTTGTATCTAAAAAAGGGCACAGGTTCTTTCCCATGGAGGCCGCCATGTTGCAACATGATGTTTCTACAGTAGCCCAGAACAGACCAATGAAACATGAGACAGGCTTTTGCTGTTTTCAAGAATTTATCAGCCACTGTAGATTCTCCTACACAATTGCAACCTACAAGCTCACTGCTAGATGCCACTCACTATTTTGTTGTTTCATGTAGCTTCATAAGGGCTATTGCTCTCCAAACCGGTAGAGGGCCAACAACACCACCAAATTTCTTCAAAGCTAATATTTAGCAAATATTTTTATATTAACAGTGGATCACATGGCTATGATGTGAAAGATGTCATTCATATAATCAAAACCACAGAGAATTATCACCTGACTCTGCACTTCCCCTCAGCTCTATGGAGATTTTTTTGTATCTTGTAACATTTTGGTTTTACTGCCTTTACTTGTTGGTCCAGTGTCATTGATCTTATCAACCTCATTTCTAGCAGCAGGTGGCCATTTTCAGCAAAAAGCTGACCAACTGCACACTGCTTGCCCAGCACAGACAAAGTTAGCAACTAGCTGGTGAACATAATAGACTGCTCAGCAGCTAAAAAGCCAGATATTTCCCTCAGAAGTTGGTGGAGACCAAAAACAGAGCAAAAAAGGACTCACCAGATGAACACAAAAAATGTATTGAGTTAATTACAAAATGTTCCTGCTCCAGCCTGCAAGGGCAGTGCTGAACTTAAATAGTTAAAGTTGGTCTCCTGTTGGCGAATGTATAACAACGCTGAGGTTCATTGTTCGATAGGTATGCAAGCGCACACAAACACACACACGTTCCTCATAACCATTAAAAAGGTAGTCCAATTCACAGGAATAAGCCTGCCATTGGTCAGTGATTTCAGTCATTATTGGCCATCTAATTCAGTCGGCATTCTACTCCCTCTCTGCCAGTAGATGTTATGGAGAGGGATGAGAGGGGATGCTGACCATGTTGTTAGCAGAATCACAATTCAAATAGTCATGTGTGAACAAAGTGAACTGGGTTCATCCCCCTGTTAAAAGTTTACAAATGGACTGCTGCTTTCCACTATCTGTGTGTTACAACTTTCATTGTCCCTAATGCTACGTGAAACAAGAACAACAACAAAACCTTTGAGCTAGCAACCTACACGCCGGAAATAGCAAGTTAACCCAAACCTGGTAGCTAATGGTAAGAACATAAACAAACAAGCAGCCATTACCTTTTCTTTTGTGGTAATTTTGTTATTTTAATCCCAGGGCATGCATTCCCCCATGTTTCACAAAAAAAAGTTACCGCCCAACACTGTTTTACAAAGGCACAGTTTCTGCACATCGTTAAAACGAAGTCTGGAGATAGTGTGACAATGACAGACTTAAAAGGTGAGAGTATATCTGTATTATGTGTACAGCTCAATTTCACTGCCCCCTGGTGGTCAAAAAGTAAATCCTGCACATTTTTATGTTTAATGAACAATAACATATCATATGTATTAAAATATTCCATTTGATGCATTGTAGTGTTGCTCGCACATCATTTATTTTACTGGATGCCTTGTTCGTGTCATATCTGAAGACGCTGCCTAAACATTGCTCATCTTATGGGAATGCTTACAGCAGTTTTCATGAATTTTCAATGATCCATAAACAGTTTAATGCAGATAATTCTTAGTTTTCAGGGCAGACAGTATTGCTTTAAGCTGCAGGATTTTCAACTAAATCAATCCTCATGATGGCAAAAAGCTGGAAAATGAGGCCAGGGTAGAATTAGAATTATTTTCACACTGGTAACTTTAACTAACTGCTTTGTCAAACTTATGACAGGTCTTCCAACCCTAACTTCTTTCCTAGTGTGTTTGTGGTGTTCAGCAGAGACTTCCTCATGATCCTTTTTTTTTTCTTTAAAGCTCTTCCTTCCCTTCGCCTATTTGCTATTCACTTCACAGCTAACTCCTACAGCTTTGAAACACTTCTTCTCTTCATCATCTCATTGTTATGGGGAGCAGGATTGCTCCTCTCCTACGCCTCTTATTTTTGTTTTGGAGTTGACTTCAGTTGGAATGGCTAATATCACATTTAGACCACAGGAGCAAGTGGTATTGAACTGCGCTCTTTCCTCCTACACTCCTATGCTTTTAAAATACTCAAACTTTTACTTTTACCACTTGTTAATGCTCCTGTACACATTTGTAAAACCTGAAACAGTGAACTCAGTTCACACCATACTACTCCATGTGTTATTTGTTATGAGCTGCATTATTCAAACAGTTGTTTTGTATACTGAACCACTTCTTGGGGATTTATGCAGCTCTGTTTTCTCACTCTCTCTGTCAGATTTCTCTTTTGGTGCTCCCCAGTGTGCCTTTAGATTTGATTTCCTCATACATTTCTTCAAACATATGTATGCATATACTGTGGACTGTCTTGTATAACTTTCTACACTGACAGAATAATCTCTTTGCAAATAATTTAAGGTGTCTTTTTGGTCCCTCTAGACCCTGATCTCTGGAGCAGTGGTGGAACAATTGGACTTTCTGCGTGTCAACGAGGCAGAGTAAGAGCTTCATCCAATCTTTTTGCTTGGTTTGTCAGAGGTCAGTGCCCTGTTAGTTTGCCCGTTGGCAGGATATTTAACTCACAAGCTCATGAACGACTTCCATGATATAGTGGACAAATAGAACAGCTGACTTGTGTTTCAGTTCTGACATCGGACAGTCTGATCTTTATTTTTTCCATAAATGTTAAACTGCTATATAATTGACATGGAGACTTGATTTTAAATATTTTCAGGACCAATAAATCACCTTGGCGTCAAATAGCGAAATGTCAGATGAATGATGCTAGCATTATTTTGTTTGTTGCTTCAAAATGTTTCACATTAGAAAAACTAGGACTGCAAACAGAAAGCAACTGCATACGGGCCTTCTGTCTACATACAAATACTGCACAGTGTAACTTGTGTCTGTTTGTGTGCACTTGTGTACCTATCCAACAGTGGACGTCGGCTTTGTTACACATTCATCAACAGGGGACCATCAAATCAATGGGGGACATTTTTAGATCCTACTTGGTCATGCTTTAAATCATGCTAAAATTCATGTCTAAAACCTACTGGTGATTTTTTTTGACAGGAGTGGGCCTGCAAGTGTAGACTCTTAAAGTCCAGACTCAGCACTGCCCCTGCAGGCTGGGGCAGGAACTTTTATGACTCATTCACACATGTTGCTTTTAACAATCCCCACATGGAGATTCTCCATTGACACATTTGTCTGTGCCGAGTCAAACCATGCCACTCTGATTTGCATTTCCATTACACTTTCACATGCCCTGCTGTGTTTGTATTTTCAGGTTATTTACTTTATTTTACAGTTTCATGGTCACTGTCAGCTGTAAAGGAACATTGTGTTAAGTTACTGATGATAAAGAACAACATTTTCTGATTTTGCTGCTTCATAATAAAAGTGTTTGAATAATGAAATGATGGGGGTTTTATTGTGAAACATTAATAGGAAATGAAATGTTTATTCACCGTTTTACAACCAAGTTCATCTTCTGGTACAGGGCACACCTTGAAGTGGTTTGCCATGTTGTAATGGCGATGCAAATCCCTGCTGTGCTGGGCTGACATGCCGAGTGAAAGTGGGTCAAGCCAGGCCAGCAAATGTGTATGGAAAAGGGGTAATAGCATGAATGGCTTGCAGCCCAAGGCAGTCTTTCATTTTGTAGAGGGGCTATTAAACAGGATACTTAGTGAAGAAACTAGTCTCGTGAAACATGATTTGTTATTATTATTTTTATGAAATATAAAGGCTTAGCTTTAGTGGAAGTCTTGAGTTTCAAGCTCAGCTCTGCATTAAAATAAAGGGCTACCCAGAGGGCCAGAGTGTGATACTTGGTCGGTGTAGAATGATAGTCCACTGTTGATTTTGGAAGTGTGTGTGTGTGTGTGTGTGTGTGTGTGTGTGTGTGTGTATATACACAGGATCCCAGAGTTTAAGAGCTTTGAGGAGTTGGAGTTGCCTAAGCACTCCAAGGTGAAAAGACAGACGAGCACACCCAATGCCTCAGATCTGGAGCAGCAGCCAGAGATCAGTGTGGAGGAGTGGCTGCACAAGCCCACCAATGAGATCATCCAGAAGTTCCATGTGAGTTGATTGGTTTTAGGGTAAAAGGCCCAAAAATGCTTACTTGAATTAATGACTGACATTGAAATGTAATTCTTTTTAACAAGAAAACATATTTAAGTAAATACACAAATCTCTACAAGTTTCATTCACAGCTGTTCTACAGTATTCTGAAACCATTATATAGAGTAATCTGGCAATATTAGACTAATTAAATGGTAATATTTTAAATGTGAAAGTGCTTACAGTCAACCATGCAGATGTCCTGCCAGAAGAACAGAAAAACGTACTTATATTGAACATCAGTTAACCACTGAAGTTAAACATAGAAATTGCTCCAATTTTATTTTTATTAATCAGCACAACCTGGGGGCAAACATCTCACAACCATCTGCCTCCTCCTGAGAGACTTGTGAAATGTTTGTCTCATTAGATGACCTCTATGAACTCATTGTTCCCTCCAGTTGACTCACTGACACAGCCCACTCTTGTCAAGGTTCACCTGGCCACCTGCCTCCTGTTTCATTAGACATAATACAAATATATACAAACATTCGTCCCCAAGCCCAGGGTTTGGGTACAATCGGCCCAAGTCTGCTCAGAAATAACAGCTCTCTTCAACCTGAATCAGAACCCAAATATTCTAAGCGTTCAATCAATTTTAATTTCAAAAAAGTTTACAAAAGCCACATTGACATCAGAATTTGACACCCTGAAGACTCTTGTGTCATTTAAGTCTATTATTTATTTATTTACACGTTATTGGCCATATTGAAGATGCAAATAACCATTTTTCTTTTACAAGTATTTCAACAAAACAAATAATTTACCCTCTGTAAAGATGCTTCTTTCTTTTCCATATTTTAGGCACATTAAGACTGCTATCAAAATGAATAAGGCAATACTTATTACCAAAATTGCAGAAAATAATTTGGTTTAACAGCAATGGATTCAATGTGGGTTGTAGTGAGCAGATAATATTGTAGCTGAGTATGAGAGTGTGCAGTGTGAACTGTAACTTGTTCATGTGGGTGACCAGGCTCATCTTTTCATTTGTCTGTTTTTGTGTGTCATTGCTCAGGACTGCGACTGCTTGGCCAGTCAGGCTCAGCTTGCAGGCATCATTCTCAAGAGAGAAGGACCAGGTTTCCTTGACAGAGATGGTAAGCACACACACATCCACAGAGACACTGTGAGTTAGTGAGCAACCGAAAGACATCCTCTAGTCACTAGTTGTACTGAAACAGAACAGCAGATTTTCCTCACTAAATGCAAAAGAAATGTGGTCATATCAGAAGTCTGACCAGCTAGCAGCTTTGCTAACATTATTATCTGTCATTTTATCCCTGTGCAAACCCATTTTTTGGTGCATGCATCAGCCATGTGATCAAGTACAGGTCTTTAGGATGCTGTTGTATTGTGCTTTGAATGTATTCTAAGTGCTTAATGGCAGTTCTAATTTAAAGAGAACAGAGGCTGGTTTCACAAATATAGACTTTGACTATGGCTTATATAATTTGTAACAGATAGCCAGACTTCAGGTAGACATCTAAATTCATCTGTTGCATTAAGCAGTTTAGTTCTTGACTGTCCTAAGTAGGACTATGGCACAATGAATTCTCGGTAAATTAAGACCTTTTTCGAGATAAAAACTTGGACTGCATCCAACTGCTCAGCTCCGTTTACCCAAGCAGAAGATATGTGTCTTTTGGAGGAGCTCAGCAGTTACAAGGACATTTCACTTTGAAAGTTTAGCAAAGAGTGTTTGATATGGAACAAAAATTGCAGTGACAGTAAACAGTGTTACTCCCACCATTGAGAGGAGCAACAAAAATATTTTTTAAAAAGACATCAAAATATGGTACAGACTCAAAGAAGTCATTCTCCAAAATTAGGACTAGCCTAACACTAAAGACCAGTCTAAAATATCCTTGTGAAACCGCCCCCAGGTTTATTAATTTATCATTCTACAACATAGGGTTGTGTAACATAATGCTGCCCACAAAACAAAAAAAAATCTATAAATTGATTATCAAATTGTAAGTCATAAAAAATAGACTTGTATTTATGGTGGAGTGTTGAGGACAGGTTGAGGAACTTCTGGGAGATACTTCTGTATCTCTTGCCAGACATCATTTCCTTTTAGTATTAGAACAGGGGTTAAATTTTGACATGACTGGGTATTGTATGTGTGTTTTTTTTTATGTCTGAACACAAACATTATTTGTGATTTCAGAGAACATGAGGGATGAACTGGAGAGAATCTACAGAAGAGCTGGCAGCAGAAAGCTTTGGTCTGATATTCTCACACACATACACAAACACTTAAAGTGCTTACACAGTTTGAACCCTTATAGTTGGTTGTTTCAGTTGTTGAACTTGTCAACATTCCAGATCTGATCTTTTTTCCCATGTTTTGTTAAATATAAAGCAGATTACCAAATGTGTCTAGATCTAAACCATTAGTTCAAAAGATGGATTCAGGTCCAATGGCGGTGGCATTCAGTAGATTTGGTATTTATGTATGTGGACCAGTGTTTTTGTCAATGGTTATTTGTCATTTAAAGGGACTGAGAATTAATACTGGATAACTGTATGAGACGTCCCTTTAACCAAATGTCTTGTCTCCATACCTGTTCTTTCCTCATTTGTCGTCCTCACAAAATCTTTTCTCATGTTGGCATTGCTATTTAATCTGGCCAAACTGTAGGCTGGCAGTGCGACAAGCTGCCGTCATTATCAAGAAGTTCGCCAGCTCTATAGCTCCTCACATCACCACAATACTGGTTAATGGGAAACAGGTAATGCTCAGGCAGAGGTGGACCAATGACTCTGCATGCTTACTCCCAGTCAGCCAGCTAGCTAGGTGGCAAGTCTGAGAGCTGTGTGAGGTTCAGCTAATCCTACTTTGTGATTTCTCATAAATTAACCAGAGTGTCAGCAGGGCTGTTTTAGAGGTTATGAAGAAGAAGTTGCCATATTCAGTGCTAAAATAGAAAAAAGACTTAAGCTAAGTGTGTAGCCTACATTTCCTGGAAATTAATAAAAATACTTTAAATGTATAAATACATATATGGAAAGCATAAAAGAAAACAGTTTTCTACTTTGTGAAAAGCAATTTATATTGACATACTCAGTATTATTTTAGGATTTTGTTTTCACAGTAAATTTTACTGACCAGTAGTCACCCTGGTAACAGGTGATATAAGGCAGAAGCAGTCTAGTATCTTAGCATTGTGCTAAAATGTTAACTAGCTAAAGCCATTTCTGGCTAAAATACCAAGTTTAGCATAATAAGATGGCTAACACTCACACAGCCATGAGTTTTGTGGTGTCTAGAAGGGAACCCTAGATTTGCGAAACTCTTGTACATCATCTGTACACCAAATTTGATTCATAAATTGTTGTATTGTGATACATGTGTCTAAATAACTTAACTTTACAAATATACTCTAAACACTTTACATCTTCTTAGACCATACTTAAAGACAAAAATAAGCAATAGCAGGCTATAAGGCTACAAAACAAAAAAAGAGATCAATAGATATTAGTGAACCCAACCATTGTAGACATTCAGATGTTCCTTCAGAAAAAACATGAGCTGCAGTCAATGGCAAAAGGCAAATAATTTTTTGCTCCCATTTGAATTGTTTCACAAATTACACATATGATGTTTGGGATTTAAAAACATAATTTTACAAGATAAGAATACTGCAATATGTAATACATTAGTTTAGTTCTATGTGAAACCACTCAGTGAGCTACATCTCTGGTCTCTCACAATATACCTCATCAACACCTTCCCTGGAGTGGGAGGGAGAAAGTCATGATGTCACTTACGCGATTATTGAGTTTGTAGTCTTTGTACTGTAATTATGTATCTTGAAAATCTAAAATCCAAACAGTATTCCAACAAACTGCCATTTTCTTGACTTTTAAATTGACAAACATCACTTGTGTAATTAATGACACAATTCTCGCCATTGATTACCAGTCATATTTTTTCCCATAAGTTAAGGTACCATGATGGTCCACTGCAGAGGGAGGGACTTTGCTGCTCTCTAATGAAGTCCTAGTTGTAGCCACTTACAAGACAGAAACTGTAAACAGATGAATAAAAAAGTCCTAAAAATAAACTGTTTTTATGGGAATGCAATAAGAGTCCTGGATATACAGCATGGCTATACATCCATGGCCTCCAGCCTGAGGAAAGGTGCGCACAATGGAGAAACAGCTTGTACAAATCTTGCAAATCTAGGGTTCCCCACTGGGCACAACCCATAAGTTCAGCCAAGCCGGCTAGGCCAAGCTAGCACACACCTAGACTCAGATGTGTACAGGAGCTTGTTGTCAGTGTTTGCTTTCCATTAACCATCACAGAGGCTAGATCTTCATTTCTGCTGTTGTGTCCTGCTGTGGCATCACCCACTGCAATAAGGCTGGCAGTATACTCCAGATGAAATAGAATTTGGCTATTGGATATGGGACTGTAAATGGCTTTACACTTACTGTTACTCCATGTCTGTTTCATCAAGGGCATCCGCACTAGACGGAGGAGCCACCAGTTGCAAATTCTTTAAAACTTAAAGCAAACATAAAGCAATATTCTAAGTAGTGTACATCTGTGGAAGTAAGCAAAAAACACAAGACTAGGATGATTTATGTTATCTTAAAGATGTAATGAAAGTTAACTGTCCTTAAAAAAAAACAAAAATTAGGACAGCACTCTCATTTTGACTGTTTATTGCCACACCTGAAAGTGCCTGTTCCTTTTGGAATTTCCCCATCTTGAATATTCAGGTTTCTTAAAGCCAGGATATGCATGAATCTGTGTTTCAAACCCAGTCATAAAAATAGCGTACTCCAGGTTTAAGAGAGTACTAAACAATGTTAAATGAAACATTATTCTGTCTACCCTTCCAGTCAAATAATTTATCTTTCTCTTTATGATCTTTGATCATAAAGCTGCTAAAATTCAATTTTGTTTGTGGTATACAGCTGGCCTGACTCACAAAGACTTGACCAAACACTGTAGATGGTTGTCACAACTTCTCATGTGAGCTTTTGTCCTTTCTTTAGTAGCCAGTGTTTTCTGTGACCATGGTCTGATTTGAATTTGTGTCAGGGAGATTGACACAGCAACTTTTATTATATGCTGTTTTATTAATTAAGAGGATTTTTAGCATAGAGAAATTTGATTATGCCAGTGAGTAAAAAAAAAAGCCTGGAGGCTGGATTCTAACTTGCCGGGAAATAGCATCAATACTCAGTTCAATTTAGTTTCTCATTTACCTAACATGGGCCAGGAAGTGAAGCTTGAAATAGGTTCCCCAACAAAGCATCAGTGGATTGACACCACATCATGCCTTCTAAACATTAAGGCTTTGTGCTCAAGATGTGCCTTTGTATTGCAGCAGGTTTAAGCACTGAGTAAAACAGACACACACCCACACACCAACACACACACCAAACAAGAGTTGTTCTCAGCATATAATAAGAAGAGGTTGTGTTTCAGTTGACTGTCTTCATGAGCCCATTAATGAAATTATTTTATTTGTTCACTGCTTCCGTGAGGATGCCTTTAACTCTGTTCGTGTGTCTATACCAACCCTGGCTGACGTGGACTACAATGTTAAGATAACCACAGTTTATGTGTGCTGCTTTTTCCTCATAGGATTCCTGCAGGCAAGAGGAGGCATTTTGAAGGCTGCCATGACTTTAGTGAATAATGAACTGAGAAATGAGTGAACATTAAAATATTTGCTGGGAAGCCAACCTTTTATTTGGGCTTTCAGCAACAAACAAAATCAGATTCATTAATTAGGACCGGGACAAACACATTTTGCTATTTCTTAGTGGTAGATATCCTCTGTGAGGTTTAAGTTTGAAGTAGTTGGCTGTAAAAAGGAATTATTTGTGGGTTTTGTTTTCCTTCATTTCATTCTGATGTTTGGATGGTTTGTAAATTTGGAGACGCTGAATTGCTACAACAAGAGTGATGCTGGGGACAAATTCATGCCTTTTTATCGTGTTAGTGAAACTGTTTGTATTTCCAGTCATGCTGAATTTGGTTAATGGTTCCTTGTTCTCCCTTCTCCACATTCCATATTTTATTAGGAAGTTGAACATCGCAAACAGTATATGTCATGTTCCCTGCCAAAGTTGCAGTTCAGTTGGGGAATTGGAGCCTTGTAAAAATGAACAAAAAGATGTAGTTTGTTAAAGGTGCAATATGTAAAACATTCAAAAATGAAGTAAAATTATCAACAGAATGTGAAAAAATAACTTAATAATAACCGTAGCAAGGTTTGTTGTAGGCAACTGGACTTCATAGAGTTCTTGAAGACGTTTCGCCTCTCATCCAAGAGGCTTCTTCAGTTCTTGGATGAGAGGCGAAACGTCTTCAAGAACTCTATGAAGTCCAGTTGCCTACAACAAACCTTGCTAC
>JAJHUR010073632.1:0-49965 GCA_027495735.1 Lutjanus campechanus
TCTATCCTAGAATCACACTGTGCCCTGTATCCATTCTCAGCCACTCAGGTGCAAATGGACAGTAGCACTGGAAGGAGGTGGTGAATGAAGGGGTGACCAAACCCATTAGAAACGGAGAAATGGACAATATAAATGCAAATGAATTGAAATGCTTCAATTTGATTCCCTCTATCAATTAAGGGCGTTACATTTATCTGAAAAACAACTCTGCAGATTAATAATCACTGACTAAGGCAGGGAACACATGGAGCTCTCAGTTTAAATTGGGGTCTGCTGGAAATCTTGAGTGGTCCTATTTAACAGATTTTGAGGAAATAACAGGGACATGTCCTGACAGACAAGTGTGCAAGCTGTCAAAGCAAAACTGTCAAGATGAATGAGATATTCTGAGCTAAACGGAGGTTTGATGGAAGGTGAAAGATGGAGGAGGTGGGATAAGGTGGGATAGATGGTGAGAGCAGAAAAGGATACGGTCGGTGCCCTGGAAGATGACGCTGCCCTTTACCATCTCTCCCATGATACACCCCACTGACCAGATGTCCACTGGGAACAGAAAACACAAACACAAACATAAACACACACACACAGAAGATATGAAATAATAATCACATTACATCAACCACATAAGTTAATGCACACTAAATATAAAGCATAAGTCTACACAGATGAACACCACGCTCCATGGTTTAAATCTGAATGATAAACACTGAATTGCAGAGCAGCTCCAGCTCTCATTATTTTGGTCCATCCTCGAGCTGTGGCCTGATGCTTTCATCATATTCATCTCCAGGCTGGCTTTCTTTTCTCTCTCTGGCTTGGGAACCAGACGCAGCCTTCCAGGCCTTTCTCCTCGCCTCTGCAGCTCTGCTTATCAGTTTACACAGCTGTTGCTCTCTTCATCACTTTCCCTGTGTGCGTGCTTAGCAGAGTAGGATGTAGTGTGTCTCTCTCTCTCTCACTCTTGGAGTTGACTGTTTGCTTTAGAGCGTGTATATGTGGCAAACAGCCATTAACTCCTCTCTTTCCTCTCTTTCAGTTTCACTAAAGCTGAGAGTGCTCTGTACTAACGTAACATTTCCAGATTGTACAGACCACTTTACGTCGAGTCTAAAAAACACAATGCATAAATCTTAAATTTAAACTTTGGACAGGTTACACTATTTATTGTGTCTGTGTAACAGGGCAGTTACAGACTTAAATGGCCAAAATGGCCACATACGAATCTTTGTAATCCTAACAATCAATCACTAGATACTGACTGAATGACCCATTAGCCTGAATTATCACATAAACGCTGAACCAAACTTGAGCGACGTGCCATGAAGAGAGAAGTGTCACAAGTAACACAGATGAAATTTATTTTTGATTTAAATGTTTGAATGGTGCTGACAAATCAAAAATGCTGTTGAAGGTTCTCTGTGTGAAAAATTCAGTTGTGACTCATGTTCTGGACTAAGTATTTATTCCTTCATGGGAATATTTATTTCACAGTTTGAGTGTGATGTTTTTTAGATGGCTAGGTTAATCAATGTATTTATGTTAACAGCTTAGTAGTTTAAGCCAGGTTAAAAGACAGTAGCAGATTGGTATCGTTATCAGCAGATGCTCAAAGTTGTGGTATTGAAATCAGTATCGGACACGATTCAAACATATTTAACAACCTAATTGTAAAACATTTATAAAGGTAGTCTTATAGTGAAGTGGTACCGGCTTATTTAGAAAAGACAAACAGCTTGGCTGTGTCTGGTTGACAAATGACACATAATAAAAATGTGCTAATGTGCAGCACAAACTGACAGCTTTAAGCATCTATTTAGCTAAGATGTTATCCCAAAGACTACAATGGACTTACTGTAGACTCCGTAAAATATGCTCTTGGCAGTAAAATAGCTGTAAACATATGAATCTTTTTCCTTTTCCTCTCATCGGAATATGTTGCGTGAACTAAGTAATCTATTCATGATTTTAAAACACCATGTATGTCCCCTGAAGGTTTTCAGTGTCTACAAACAACTGAAAAGGAGAAACGCAAGGAAGGATACGGTCCTTTCCAGGAAAGAGGATTTTGTGAGAGACTGTTTCAGTCATTATGTAGCCAACTGACCACAGGTCCACTGCAGCAGAGTAGTGATATGGTAAGGACATTCATTGTCATCATCAATTACGAAAATTAAAAATAGCTGAAAGCAGCATAAATGCATTTAACAGCTTTTAAAGCTCTCAAAGGTTTGGTTGCTGTATGGACACTTTAAGAAATAATAATAATAATACACAATAATGATGATGATAATAATAATACTAATAATTCAAATTGTTCCAACATGGTTCCAGCACCTGCAGTGCTACTCCATAATGACCAGCAAGAGCCTGACTGATACTGGATCAAAGAATTGTGATTGTGCACTTCAGGCAGGATTTTACAAGCAAACCTATTATTCTTAACAGCCTGCACCATCTGCTCAGCTGCAGCAGCTTTTTTGCTTACTCAAACGTTGCTGTTTATGTAAACAATCGAGTCTGTTCGACAAACTATGTAATGATGACATAGTTGAATTACTTTATGCTGTCTTTTGCATTATGTTCTGTGATGTGTTTTTGCATACTAGCTGACATCAATTTAAGACTCGAATGAATATAAACTAACATCAAGCAGTAATGGTGGCTCTTATACTGCATCGGGTTCCACAGTGAACCACAGATATAATTCCATGTTAATCACAATATCTCCTTGTTGATGCCAAATTTTAAAATAAATGTATAAGGACAGAGCAGTGTTGTTATGACAATGTGGTCTTAGCAGTGGTGCTTTCCTCCCTCATCCATCCCTCTCTGTTCATGCCAACATTTGAAAGATATAAGATATCAGGTGGCTTGGTTGTTCTTACCATTCTCCTTATACTTCATGCCCAGTATGACCTCTGGGGCGCGGTAGTATCTGGTCACTACATAGGGGGTCATCATGAAGTTAGTGCAGGCCGTTCTAGCCAGGCCAAAATCCAAGATCTTTAGAGTGCAATCTGACTTCACCACAATGTTACTGGGCTTCAGGTCCTGAGGAGACAGAAAACTTATAAATCTATGGTAACATATCCACAGAAAAAAAACATCATTCTATAGGGCATTTATTTCTGAACAGACAGTAGCAGGAGAAATTAGAATGGAGGTCAGCTATTTTGGTAAAAATGTAGCATTTAACAACCCATGTTGTGGGTCTGAGAAAAGCCTGAATTGAACTGAATTAAAGCAATAAAAAATTGTGAGTCTGAAAAGCTAAATGTGTACAATTGTTTTATGCCTGGAAGCAGGCATGGTGCCTGAGAACTTTAAGCACTGAATTAAACAATTGGCCCGAAAGAGTTAAAGACCCCCACATTCTTTCAAAACAGGGGCAGCCAATCTGATGAATCTGACAATTCTTGATTAAATTGCTAATTAATGAGCAAATTAACACCATCTGAAAATCTGACATCCTGTCGTTCTTCACCTGTTCATGTGTAGAAATCAGTTTATAGAGATTACCCTGTGGATGATGCCAGCAGAGTGCAGGTGTCTGATGCCACAGAGGATCTGGTAGAGCAGATAGGACATCCTCTCATGGTCCAGGTCCATGTGGATCACCTGGCATAGGCTGGCATCCATCAGCTCCATCACCAGATACCTAAAAGACAAGAAGGAAGTGAGAAGAAGAGAAGTGCAGCAAACGGCACAAAGAAGAGGCAGAAAAGGTAGTAAAGAGTTCAAAGGACCAGTGGCAAACTGAAAGAAGCAATTGAAGCGAATAGAGCAAATAAAAGCAACAGATTACAATAGAAGAGACTGACAGATAAATGAGGGATGTTTGTTTAATGGAAGAAATCACAGAAAGAAAACGCGTCGGCTAAAATCCCTGAATTCTGCAGAAAGCACAGAGTAGATTGTTGTCGCTGAAAAACACTGCACTGCCACTCACAGGTCCTGGAATTCCTCCAGGGACTTCTGAGGCGTGAACACATTGATCAGACGGATGATCTGCAAGAAGAAAGACAGGCCATTAGTCCACTCTGTTACTCTCCCAGCTACATCCACTTCACTGTGGAGAGCTGGCCAACTGGGGGCAGAACACTAAGTGGCTTTTTCTGGATTCTCTCATTCTGAGCAAGAAATTACATTCACATTCATAGCTGACCCGGTCTTTTTCTCAAGTCTGTGCATTATGTCAATATTTTTTTTATTTCAACAGACGATTAAGGGGAGGGATGTCACTTTTAACTCTGAAGTTTCTTATGAAATAATACATGAGAGGATGTGAGGATACAGGGTACATTTTAATTTAGATCACGGTCTGAGTGAACACTCAGAACACTTTTCTGAATGGCCAGCAGGTGTGCGTTAAAACCACTCAAGGCACACGTGGTTCAGCTCAAGTTCATTCACCACTCAAATTTCATCCACTACCAACTTGTAACCACAGCAGCATTACAGAGCACAGCTGTCAAAGCCCACACCACTTCCTAACTGTAGGCGATGTGAATGAGGGAGCCAACAAACAGCTGATTGCTTTTCCGAAATGAGGATGTCCTAACCTGCTGTGTGCGTCAGTGAATTTCTATTTCAATGACCCCCCCCCCCCCAAAGGTACAAGACAATCATGTACATTATAAATAATTACATTGCTCGTAAATGTAGACAGCTGTTTGCTCACACTGAAAGGAACTAGAATTATTCCTTATCATGACAACGGTAAGCTCTTGCTTCATAACTTTTGATTTTGAGCGCAAAACTTTCACCAAAAATCTGCAGATCTTGTTGCTTCGCATTGGGCGGTTCTTCACCTCCACGTCAGTTTGACACACACCTACTCACTCATTATCCCTTACTTGACTGACAGCAGTTTTTAATGACCCTACATAATTTATATATATATACTGTATATATTGATATACGATATATGAATTGTTATCAAACCATATTTTATATATCTGTATCAGACCGACAGTACATATTTCAGAAAGTAGAGATTAGCATAAAAGGATAGTCAGTCTTAAATAGTCAGAGTGTGAAGCTCACCGGACCAAACACAGGACCAAATATACGTAGTGACGCTATACACAGTGCATACGAATAAATTCAATGGTAAATTATGCGTATTAAACAAATTTTTTTCTATAGGTTTACTAAAATCATGTATTCTGTGCTAAAATACAACGTATCTCATCTGTATTTATAATATAGCTTGATTCTGCATCTCTATTTACAGCTCATTAGTCCTTAAGTGAATGTTTACTGTTGCTATGGCAACAAGTGACCGCTGACATTAGCAGTTGCTAGCTAGCTTAGCTCAATTGTCTGAACAACAATAACCCATAAATTCATAATTTGGCATATTTAAACAAAATCAAATCACAACTACCAACAGTCACAGTCCTTAAACTCTGAGCTCATATGTTGTCACATGTTAGATCGTCAAAGTTAGAAAAATAACAGAATCAAACCCTGACAATCTACGATAGCATTATAGGAACAGTTGCGTTCACTAACATTGTAGCACTCCCTAAAATAATGTGACGAAGCATGAGGGATTTCCCCTCCTACTTTTTCCAATCGACGAGCGCCCCTTTCAACCACGTGATGCTGCTCAGAGAGTTTGGTGCGCTTCAGAAATCACAGTGTGAAAGCAGAACCGAAACAAGTGATAAATGCAACAATGTTGCGACTTTCAGCTCCCCAATCGAACCGAGTCCGCTTGGTCAGGTGTGAAAACGACCTAAGAGATCCCTTCCTTGTGTGCTTCCAATAGGCTATAAGTAATGGGGAACAAAATCCACAAAGTTCTTGTTTTGTGCAAAAAGCATTCCAGACTTTAGCTGAAGCTAATATGAGGCTTCAGCAGTCTGATATAATCAAATCAAGCAGGTATCTTCCAAAGTTAGTGTTTAAGGACAGAATTCCCTCTTTATGTTACCGTCCCTCCATTGCAGCTCAGCATAGAAACAATGTCAGGGAAAACACAAAGAGGGAATTATGAACTAAAACCATTGTTACTTTGGGTGACATCCACTTGCTTTGTGTAACTGATGCTGCTGTCAGTCTCACATAAACTTTGTAACATATTTTTGCACAGAGGGACAATGGTGGGTTTTGTCTCTTATCAGTTACACTTCAAACATGTTAGGAAAAGTTCTCTTGATGGCCAATATTCAGGAAGTATAAGACCAAGCTCTTTCAATGCAGACATGGGCACCTGACTATTCTTTTTTTTTTTAAATTAAGACAGGCTTGAAAAATGTGAACCTATAACCTTTAAATCGAAGTCTTACATTTTTGTGGTTGACACATTTGAGCAGCACCAGCTCCCTGTAGGCACGCTTAGCATGGGTCTGGTTCTGGAAGGGCCGACACAGCTTTTTCACTGCCACTGGTATACCAAGGACTGTATCTAGAGCAGAACTGGTCACACATTGTGTGGTGGAGGGAACAAATGGAGACAAATGTTATTAAGGAAGGAAACAAATGCAATGCTGTGCAAGATAAAACAGTATGAAAATTTAATATCATGATTATAGTGACCAACATTATCGTTATCAGTGCAATCATAGTTTTGTTAAAATGTGCTGAAAATGTTCAATAAGTACTGAGATACACACACTGAAATCATTTCACCAAGTTTTATATTGAAAACCTCTCAATGATTTTAAGTGGCTGCATGTCACTTGCAATGTCAATTAGGGATATAACAATACCAAAAACTCAAGGTACAGTAATACCACAATAAAAAGACTACGATATCAAAAAAACAAATAAAAATGATGACTTGAAAAAATGTCCTTTATTAAATAATATATCTGCATATATGTATATAACATTTTTGTTCAGGTAAAATTCATTTTTCCTTTTAACTTTAAGTGCCTCATGATTTCCTTATTTAATAAAATAAAATGAAAGTAACAAACCATGACCTAAACATGTGTAAAACATTGGCATGAATTGTCTTTGGCAGTGAATGTCCTGTGAATGTCAACAGTCCTTTAATAAAATAAAATTAAAATAATGAAATAATTAACCATCTAATATTGCAGTAGACATCATCACAGTCCAGTCCAACATTGAGACATGTTTTTTATTGCAATACCATATTTGATATATTGTCACAGCCCTAATGTCACTGACTCAAAACAAAGCATGCTGGTGCACAGCACATCTGTGTCTGGGAGGCTTGTTAACTTTGGTTGATGCTGTGCAGTATTTGCTGTGAGTTTTTAAAAAAAGCTGTAATCAAACACTGTTTTAATGATCATTAAAATTTGAAACAGCAATACTGATGGTCAGGAATTTTATTGTGGTTTATCATCAAACTGGTAACTGTTTCATCTTTACCTACTGCAGAACAAAGCCGTTTTCTGGCTTATCAACTTGATAAGAAAAAAAGATTTTTTTCTCTCCTCACTTCAAACACTAAATGTGCTGCACAAAGCAAAATGCAGGTAATCAAATCCCCAAACAACATGGCAATCTGGCAAACAGTTATCCAGACATCTTGCTCTGGATTTGTATGCTAGACAGACAGAAAACCCCTACACTGCCATGATAGGCCTTTTTTACGGTGGACATTTCTGTCATGGAAGGAAAACTGATAACTTGAAATAACAAAAGTTTCACAGTGAGCCTTGACAGTGTGACGGTGTGCAAGAATCCATAATACCAGGACACTGAAACTGAAGCATTACACATCAACATGTCTGTAGCGAAATTGGCCTATTAGGGCCCACCACTAGCTGGGCAAAAGTTGACATAACTCATGCAACACCTGACATGTTTATAGGGAGGAAATCATAATTAACACCCTGGTCTGGTAACAAAATTGGTAACGTGCTATTAAAAAATGCAGCCTCTCACCAGACGATGCCCTGGGCCCCAGAGCCGATGGCGCGGAGTTGCTGGTAGCGCTTGAGTACAGTGAAGGTGGAGTCTCCCACCTGAACGCTGTAGAACTGGCCCTCCGCCTCACTCATCCTGCTGAACAGTCAGGACCACCAGCACTGTCTGCAGGGGGCCAACAAAACAAGACAAAAACAAAACAGGATGACCAAAGTCACGTCAGACAGTGAATGCAACTATACACAAAATCTCCCATCTCTAAATAGCAGCACAGAAATTATAGCAGGTTGGTAATGTGATGAGGTTATTGTACTAAAGGAACCTGAAACCTTTCTTTTTTTTTGAGTCCACTGAATCACTCAGTGATCCACAGTGAATGGCAGGGCCTAATATGGTTCCATCTGTCAGTCCCTGGCATCAGTCCCCTCATTTTCAGCCCAGTCTAAAGCCAAGCAATCTATCACCGCTTTCTGCCCAGTTTGTTCATCTGACAAAGGTAACAGTGGGTTGCAGCTGAAGCCGAGGCTGTAAATGTTTTGGGGCGTGTGTGTGTGTGTGTGTGTGTGTGTGTGTGTGTGTAGTGGAGAACAGAGGCAGCTGACAGCTTGGAGTTCCTGAGGCTCTCGCTGCCATCTCTAAACTCATGCTGACACACTCATGCTCAGTAAAACACATACATAACACACACACACACACTGACGCTGGCAGCATTTAAGCATGTTCATTATTCTTTGATCTGCGTCCAGCTTCACAACAAGCATGTGTGCAGCCGTCAGCATGGGATGAGCAAATTGTAATTGATACATGTTAAACGATGTTAACACGTGATGTGTTCATGTGTTTATAAAAAATATGTCAATGTTAACACTGATTCCTCAGGCAGGAAGTGGAGGAGTATTATTCTTGGCCAGGGTTTATTTGTGTGTGTGTGTGTGTGTGTGTGTGTGGGCGAGGACACACACTTGGGTAGCTATGCAACAGCGAGCAGTCATGGCTGTTTGTCATTCCTTCAGAAAACATCCACAGGTTAAATGGAGTCTGATATTTTAGCCTTTTCTGTTTGACAGGCAACAAGGACACACACACTCGCTGGTTCTCATGGTCAGAGAGACAAAGTAATAAAAAGACAGACACGGCAGGGCAGAGACTATGATCGAATTGAACCAAAATAACATCTGAAGTGGCATGAATTGTCAAAGCAGTCAGAGCTTTGATAGCGTGACAGCATTAAAAAGAATTGTAGTGAGCTACATCAGTAAGTAGAAGAGTGAACTGACCAACTTGACTGTTACTGATTTTAGATTTTTAAAGATTAGTGGAGAGAGGGAAGAAATATGACTATATTTTGAGGCTTTTGTTGTCATTCATACTACTATGAATGAACAGCAACCAAAGCTGATGCTGAGTTTTTTCACCAAAATATAACAAATATTAAAGGAACAGTTTGGATTATTTGAAGCGTGGTTGTATGAGGTACTTCTGGAAAGTCAGTGTATTACCTACAATAGATGACAGTTGGTACACCCGCAGTTTGGTGAAACAGAGAGAAATACCAGCACGGAAGCTAAGCAATTTACTGCTATGGACAGGGTCAGCAACGGTAATGTATTCTAACTACTTAAAAAAGGCCTATCTAAAAAAACTATATCATTTTAAGTGGATTATTCATTTATTTTCATCACTCTGCCTTGCCGTCAGACAGCCTTTATATAAGCCAAGCTTTGCTTAACTAGACTCCATGGGCCATACAAGTAATTTCACCGTGCAGAATATAGGAGTTGCTGATCTACTGCTGCCTTGATCTGGGTTTTTTTTTATTATTGAGTGACTTCTGACTTTTAAACGGTTAGTTTGGATTCACTGAGGTCATGACACAAACTAACATATCAAGGCATTGATTTGGTTAGTTTAGAGATAGCAATATTTGTAACAGTGTTTTGCCATCAAAATAGGCTATCTGATGGCAAAGTAAAGTGTTGAAAATAATTTTGGACCTTTATTATTGGACCTTTTTAAGTGGCTAAAATGCCTTTTGTTACTGACCCTGCCCACCAAAGTATATTGCTTAATTTCTGTGCTGGTGGCCCTCTCTGCTTCTCCAAACTGGGGACACGCCGACCGCCATCTATAGAAGGTAAAACACTGAGTTTAGCTAAACTGAACTATCTCTATCCCAAGTTTCTTTCTCACTTAAAAATCTTAACAGAAAACGGATTCAATAACTTGATGACAAATAAAAATTAAGTTCCAAAAATAATTCAGTACAATGTAAATTATTACGAAATCAACACATAATGTACATTATTATTACTATTATTAGTAGTCGTAGTAGCAGTAGTAGTAGTAGAAGTAGTAGTATAATTAAGGTTGGAGATTGAAGAAACAAACCTTAATCAAGTTCATACTTTGATCTCTTTTTATTAAGGCATAATTTTTCCATTTTAAGAAGTAAATCAGTAATGAACAAGTATCAATAAATTAACTGTCGCAGCCTTCACTAACATTATTTTTTCATATACAGCATATCAGAGTTGACAGAAACACCTCTGGCAGGACAGGAATAAACTGATGATTTAATGGTGAAATTATCCTTAAATTTAGACAGTTTATATATAAAAGTCTATTTAAAAGGAAACAGCAAACACATAAATAATTAACTGTTATTCTGACACTCCAGTGATAGTTTAATAATGTTTATTGGGAAGCAGTGAAGCCTGTCAACATCTTCACTGACCTCAATAATTTTAACAATGTTCTGGTTAAATACATAAAGAAGTCAATGAAAAAAACATTTTACTGAACAGACCCTCCCACTTCCCCTCATCACTCAGTTCATTTTCCTTACGACAGCAGTGATTGCCCTTGTTATTTTATGCATCTCGCTTAGGTATTTCCCCACCGTGTTAACTATATGCCTTCATTTGAATGTGTTATCTATTCCCACAGAGTCTCTGCTTGTCATCTTGTTTTTTTGATTATTTCCTATGTTGGTTTGCTTTGAATTGTTTGCTTCTTTTCTCAGCCCAGTTTTTTTTTTAATCTCTGGTGAACATGCCAGCCATCTTTTCTCTCTTCTGTGTTGCTTTGTAAAATGCTGACAAAAATATGGCTTCAGATGTAGTAGGTGTGGGTCTGCAAGCACACCATTACTCAGAAGAAAAATGAATCCTTCTCATCTCTATCTACTTTCTTCCTCTGCCTCCCCGGCTTTTTCTCCTCCTTCTCACATGTACGTCCAGCTGGCTCTCTCACTATACCCAAAGGGAGAAAGCCGCAAAGAAGACCTTTACTTCTTTTTATTGTTCTCTCCATTTTCCACTGCTTTGTCTTCCTTTGTCATTCTTTTATGCTTCTGACATTCCTTCACTCCTCTGCCCTTTTCTGATTTTATTCTATGTTCCCTGTGGCCTCCTCACAGACTGAAATGTACTGACAGGTGTATTTTTGATGAATATTTTGATGCGTGCTAACAGAGCTTTTCCCACTCGATTACATACTTTAAACTGCAGGTGCAGCAAAAACATCATGGTAAAACCTTTGTTGTGCTCAATTAAAATAAAATTAAAGTTTCTCTTGACATGCAGACAGCATAAATTCCAGGCCACAAATTCAACACAGCACATGGACAGTTTGTGCAATAAATATCCTGCAACACATTTCCCTCTGAGAGAAACGCACACAGCTATTTTATCTTGGAAACTGCTTTGGTTAACAGTGGCACTTTGTTCTCCTGTATCTTTTCACCTCAATGTCTGGTGCACTGGTTCACAACACACACATCAAGCTGAAGAACACTATGAAGGGGCCATTAATCATAACCAAAACCCATTTCAGCTGCAGCAGACACAGTGAATGTACGAGACTTCACTTGCTGCCAAGCTAGGCACAACTATAGGCTCGACGTACAGTTGACTCAGCACAGATACACAGACACTGACAGGGAACCACTAAAATGAGGTGAAAACTGCATGTAAGCTCAGAAAGCCAGACAGACACCAGCATGCACCTGTTATAGTTGTGGCGGGCAGGCATTGAGGAATTTGTTTTAATTCAAAGGGGATTCGATTAGTGTAGATGAATTTCCCCAGGGGGAATCTAGGCCACCGCAGGAAGGCTACAAGTGGGACACATCAAAGACTAATAGGAAATAAAGACAGACCAAATAAACAAGCTTATTCCTTAACTGATATATTTAGTAAATATGCGATCGTACCATTAATTACAGTATCATGATACAGCTGATGATGCAATATTCAAGACCATCATCTACAACTAGGTCTGCAACTAACAATTATTTTTGTGATCTATTAATCTGCTGACTACTGTCACGATTAATTGATTAGTCTATAAAATTGTGAGATATGCTCACCATAATTTCCAGAGCCTATAGTGATGTCTTGAATTGCTTCTTTTGTCCAAAGAACAGTCCCAAAACCAAAGAGTCTTCATTTACTATCATATATGACAAAGAAAAGCATCAAATCCTTACAATTAAGAAGATGAAACTACCAAAGGTTGATATTTTTGCTTGAAAAATGACTGAAACAATTAATCTATTATCAAATAGGGATTTATTTATTTTCTTACAATGTAAAAATGCCACAAAAATCAACCACAGGGCAGCAATTAACGGTGTAATAATGTT
The DNA here is from genome assembly GCA_027495735.1 of Lutjanus campechanus. Classification (NCBI taxonomy): domain Eukaryota; kingdom Metazoa; phylum Chordata; class Actinopteri; order Lutjaniformes; family Lutjanidae; genus Lutjanus; species Lutjanus campechanus. The sequence goes on from JAJHUR010073632.1 coordinate 12,500, forward strand.
CCAACAATTAAATAAACCTGATCGGTCACAATATTAACATACAACAAAACTGCCTACTGCCAGTTACTAAAGGTACACACTGGCTGATCACAGATGTTGCTTCAGAGCACGCTGTAATTAACTAGTGTCTGCTTCCCAAACATCATTAGGGCTGCATGCAAGAGCACTTTCACTGCAACGATTGTCTGCCAGCATAATGTAACAGTGTTTTCTACATAGGGATAATTTAGCTGATGGCTTCTCTTTGGGAACATTGATTCAATATCATTTATATTTTGGCAGAGATATAGACTTAATGGAGGATTTAATGGAAGAAAATCCTTTTTTTGGTGGAACTCTATATATACATATATATTTATTTTTATTTATATATTTCAGAATCAGATTTACAAATATATGAACCCAACAGAGTAGCTTATTCACCATTTGATTGGCAGCAGTTAACAGGTTATGCTTCATATCTCATATCAGCATTCTTTACACATACGTACGTAATGCATATTTCACTTAAGGTCAAAATTTAGTTTTCAGTTTAAATATTATATTGTTTTTTTGTTTTTGTTTTTTGCTTAGATTCAAAGACATTTCATTCATCACATTTCTCCATACACAGTTCTGGAAAAATTTATGGGTCAGTGTCTTGCTTCAGGACACTTCAACATGTGGACAATGGGAGTGTCGGATCAAGCTACCGACTGTAAAATTAAGGATTGACCTGGTCCACCAAAAGCAATAGCTGCCCCAACAATCATCATCCAACCATCATCCAAAGTAATTCACATTACTAAAGAAAGTCATACAAAGTCATATTTGCCTTAATTGTGCAGTGTAACATGTGTGACCATTCAAATATTATAATATATATAAACTGGCAAAAGGCTGAGCTGACAGAAAACTTTAGAATTTAGTGGCATCTAGTGGTGAGCTTGCAAACAGGTAAATAGTAAATAAAGTACAACACATAGTGAAACACATTCTCTGCATTTGACCAATATTTAGTTCGGAGCAGTGGGCAGCCACTGGGCCGCACCCAAAGACTAACTCCAGGTCTAAAAGTCAGTGCCTTGGTCAAGAGCAGTGACAGAAGGATTAACCTAAAATATATATCTCACCTCACCCGTCCTTGCAAGTAGGGCTGAACAATTTTGAAAAAATATCTAATTGTAATGATGTTTTGACTGATATTGCAATTGTGCTATGATTTGTGATATTAGTGGAAAAGATCATTTTTACATCATTATTCTCATTTTCACTAAAAAAAACACATTAAAATGATTATAATGTGTATGGTACGGGGTGTTTTTTTTCAGAGATTTGCAATAAACAAATGTTTTTTGAAGTCTAGAGAATGATGTGTTGGCCAGGACACCCCATAGCACCATAATTAATTTAAAATGGTATTTTGACACACACTATTAACAAATACTCTGTCCTGCAATTTGAAAATTGTGATTTCTGCATAAACATGGCAGTGCAACATGGCAACCTCCATTTAAGAGATCCTGTGCCCTCTTTAAATATAAAGGGGTTATTCTGAGGCAATGAAAACACAACTATTTTTATTTTCAGGTGATTATACTTTGAATATACTTATGAATACTACACTCAAAGCACCCTAAACTTTATACACTGTACATTTAAATTCCATAGTTAATATAAATGCATATGGTTTGGTTAATTTCAACATTTTTCTCAAGGAGCCAATAAAGAGAAATGACCTTCACGCAAACATCATCATCTTCAACCCAAACTCATCATGACTACTGTCCAGTTGAGTCTGGCCCAGCCTTGGGGTTTGACGTGGCCTTGGCTCTCAGTTGGCAGCTGGATGGGAGTCAGTGAGCTGGCTATGAGATCAGATTAGCATGGCCTGAAGACTCAGCATCTCACTCTGATGTAGCAGAGTTACAAAATACACACAGAGGCGGGTAAATCTAGGCTGCTGCTGCACTAGCGATGTCTACTGGGACTGTCTGGACCCTAGTCTCTTGAAGAGGATGAAGGATGCTAAAGATGTGTTAATGTGAAAAGATGCCAGTGCACATGACATATTTCTACTCTTGGTATCTTTTCACCTGTGTACTACTGTGTGTATATTTGTACGATCCCACTGTATTATTGGCTAAAACAACACATGCCAACCTGACTATGCTTTGAGATGCTTCAGACTTTAGACATGACAGACTAATCCCGCGCACACATGGTGCCTGATTTGTTGACAAGCTGGAACTTGCCTCTGACATACCATGCCAAGTAAAATAGATGGAGGTGAAATATAGCACTAGCTTTAGCTTTTATCACACCTACACCTGTTTTCTAATTGGCTTATAGGGCAAGAACACATGAAATGAAATGAAATGAAAAATGAACATTTTTCCCCTTACCTATAATGCTATTTATCCATCTAGACTGAGTTGCAAAGTTTTGTAGATATCGGCTGCAGAGAGAGATCTTGTTCTGAGTAGTTTCATGGAGGAACTATTTTCTTTCTACCATCTACCAACTGTATCACCACACTGAAGGAAGCATGCATGAGAGGCTTGTGATAACACAGGATGTAAACAATGATGGTGTCCTTGGATGAGAAGAAAACATGGATGCAACATATAAACCTGACCACTCACAGTATTGCCGCAGCCAAAAATCGTTTTCCCCATAAGATTGTCATCACTATGTATAGTCTATGGGGCGAACTGGAATTCCTGGGCAGGAGCAAGGGGGAAAACACTACTGTGCATACTGAATGAGCTGAATATCCAGGAAGAAAATCTGGAAGCTAGAAAACTTTTTCATGTCCTACACCCAAGGTGAGCAATTCTCACTAGACTGAATAGGCACCATCTTTGTATCTAGCTCATTATAATAAATCTATGGCTGTAACATGTCATCCATTAGTAGATGTGTGCTTCTTCTGTGCTGTGGTACAGTATGTAGTTTGGTAGAAAGAAAGTAGTTCCTACATGAAACCACAAAATGGTCTGTGGATCATCCTAAGTAACTGAGTCATTGCTGTTTAGTTTCTCAAACGTATTTTTCTTCAGGGCTTTGAGCACCACATGCCAAGGTCCATCTAGCTCCATTATTTTCAAGACAGGCCAGAAATCTTTATGGCCAACATCTCCAAAACTTGGAAACTCACACTAAAACAATCTAGATGGACAAACAGCGCTACAGGTAAGAGGAAAAATATATATTTTTGATTTGGGGGTGAACTGTCCCTTTAAAAACCTGAGCATAGTCGGCCTACAGAAATGTCATTCATTTGGCTGTAGTTACATCAGCTCTGGTGAGGTCTGTGGGTAAGCTATGTACACTGGCAACCCTGAGGATAACATAGGTGAGATTTCTTAACATTTCTGCACGAAGCATGTCTACTTTAAAACTGACACCGACACACGAACAGACTCACTCACACACACACACACAGAGGTATGAAGTCACCCGTGTATGACACACCGCGGCCGCAGCAGCGCTGGCACTCGGTCTTTTACAGTCAGAAACCATCGTTTCACGTAGCCAAAGTCACACTAACATAAACGACGGTTAAATTCAGGTCTCCTTTGTTAGCTTATAAAGTTAGCAAGGCCTACACTGCCCGTCTTCCTCACTTCTGTCGGCAGCAATGCGGTAGTCGGGCCGGGGCTCAACTGAAAGCTCTGACAGACCAACAGACACCAGAGGAGGCGGCGGCAGCGGCGGCGGCAGAGACCTACCTTCTCCCGTCGCCGTTCCCAGGGCACTCCCATGCATCGAAAACACAGATGAAACACTCTCCACGTCTTTCAGGCACAGCCTAGACAAGGGAAAGTTTAGGAGGACGGGCTGTCACGACAGAGAGAGACCTTCCTCCAGTTCCTGGCTAACTCCAGCGGCAGCACGGAGGGACGGGTGCGGAGGAAGGGAACGCCACAACAAGCAGGAGAGCGAGCATGCGGATGACGTCATCACGCATCGTTTACGTGGGCGCAAACTTTTTTTTTTAATTCCCCAAAACTTTGTGGAAAATACTTTTTTAGGAGGGGAATTATCAATTATCAACCAAATCTTTATATGGTAAATTTATACATGTCTGCTACCATTTAAAGATTATTACTAAGTAATAATCTGTCTACTACCCACGAGGCAACAGGTCGTGAAGCACCTGCTGCAATGCCATCACAATTGCTGGATGCAACCGGCACACATTTGCAAAGTACAGCAAACATTAATATTACTCTTGAAAGCCTCGTCCTGAGCTGAAACAAGATTTCAAACTGAAACAGTTCTTGATCACTTGTGGCCCCCTTGCAGCCAGTTAAGAAGAGTGAGGAGACAGCTGTCAATGGTGACAGAGCAGTAAAAAAAAAAAAAAATAGAATTACTGTCTCACAGTTGTATGTTTCCACTAACCAGTCAGGTTATAGTTTACATCCATGTCTGTCCAGACACATATAATGTACACAGTTAAGACTTTGAAGGAACTTAATAATAGTTATTAAGTGTATTGTTTGGTAAAATGGAAGTTCTCGCTGTGTGTGATTCTTCCAGTGAATAATTTCCAGTGAGAAACAGGGTGTCTTTATTCAGAGACTAATTTTAGAGGAGGACAGAGGACTGATAGAGAGCTGAACATTATAATATCACAGTGAAGTTGACCTTTGACCTTTTGAATATAAAATGTCATCACCTCATTATTTTATCATGATATTTGTGTGTAATTGGCCAAAAATATGTTTAGTGAGGTCGCTGTGACTCTGACCCTTCACCACCAAAATTTAATCAGTTCATCTTTTGAGTCCAACTGAACATTTCTGTAGTTTGAAGAAAGACATTCTTGAGATATCACGTTCACAAGAATGGGAAGACCTGAAAACATAATGGCACTGGCCATAAAAACATAAAGCATAAACGCATAAACGTCAGAAAAACATTTAGAACAGGTGGACCTGCCCACTTTAGTCACAATGACTAATGTATGTTGAAAAAAAGCAACACACATTTGGATTTGAGTGAACTATCCTTTTATGTGCACCACAACAAGCTTGGGAGGGGTGTTCAGAAATGTATTCCAATACAGTTACTGATTACTTGTTAAAAACGTAGTCCGTAACCAAATTCAAGTATCACAATATTAAATAATGTAACCTGACTATGTTGTGTGTAATTTGTTTTACCTCAATGTCAAATATGTTCAAATTGTTTGGCCTAAAACATGTTCTGTCCGTTGTTAAGTTCATTAATTGTTTGTCCAGCTATTCCTTATTTAATGTGCAAATGCTTGTAAAAATTAATAGCAGTAGTTTTGCAGTTACATTTGTGTCTTTTTCATAGGTAAGCCTGTAGCTACAGGCATGGCAAAAACCTGACCAGTCACGGCAGTAAACAGTGTTGTAATCATGAATAAATAAGCATACCTTCTTCATGAGTTCATCATGTTTCTGACCCTTCAGATACAGTGATAACCTGCCTTTAACACTGATGAATAACATACGATTACCAATGGGATTGTGAACTGTGAAATCACATGTATTTTACATTTGCTAAAGATGCATACATGATATATATAATGTAGTCCAAAATGATCTAATTGCATTTGTATTTTGTCCAAATACATAATGTCTAAATATACAGGTCTGATTTTAAATTAATCTATCTGAAGGGATGCAAACATGAAGTAATCATGATCAATTTAATGTTTTTTAATGAAAGAGAATAATTATATAAAAATGATTATTCCCCTCTAATATTGCAAATAATATTGTAATTGCAATATCAGTCAAAATAATTGCGTTCAATGCCATCAATTCAATTTAAATCATTTATTTTAGCCCTACAACAAACACTTACAGGTGGTGAGAAATAAGGAGAAAAAACTGCACACTTTGAATAGAATGCTTTATCTATTTATTGATTCATAGTGCCTGTTTATGTCTATAAAACATACAGTATAAAATACAATCATAAAGATATAAATCAAACCCTCTTTTAAGCCCTTATAAAATAAAAATCAGATAAATACAGAATATTATCATCTTCATAAACCAATACAAACGGCTGGCAAAACAAAAGTATTATTGTTACGTTAACTTATGGTACTTTTTTTTTTTTTTTTCTGCATGAGTGCTCTTTAAATAATTCTCATGTATATCTATGGAAATGCTCCACTCTATGACAAGAATAAGAGTAAATAAACTCTGGAAGAAAAAAAAAAGTTTATGTTTAACTATGAGATGACTTTGGAAACTTCATTTCTGTTGAAGAAAATAGACATACAATATATATTTTAAATTAAAATAAAACAACAATACACTGGAGCAGAAACATCAAAAGAATCAAGTAAAAGTGATTGAGAAACTTCCTTCTGGTATCCTTTACTAAAAATGTTTAAACGTTGGATTAATGGCCCACCAGGTATCACGATGGTATGAATGTGCAACCAGATGTTAAAATAAAAAACATAAAAAAAGAGACTTCAATACTTGAAAGAACTCTCTGGAGTAAAACTATTAAATTACATTTCCCATAATGTGAAGAGAGGTAAGAAGGCCCCAACAGACATAAAAAAAAATTAATAAAACAATAAGAGAATTAATCACCTCACTCATGATTGTGTACATTCATAATGCACATTTGGTCCCCATATTGCACAACTGTAAACACTTCAATATACCATATCAATGCTTTTCTGCTGAGTCTTGTTGTATGTGTTTTTGGCTCAACTCGAGATAAGATTAAAGGCACAGCGTGTTGCTTTGGATGTTATTTTCATAGATTGTTCCGCAAGGCCTCTATGGCACTGGCACTTCCACAGCAGTGTATTAGTCGGACTTCACATTTTTCTCTTTTTTTTTTTTCAAAGTCATTGTACCGTATACCTCCCTCTGTCATTTGTCACTGTCTGTCACTCACACCCTCACCTGTTCTCACACACACACACACACACTCCTACTTGGCTTCAACCTCACCACATGCATGCACACACACACACACACACACACACACACACACACACACACTAAACTTTCAATTGCACTGTAAATCTATGAGCCTCCTTCCTCCTCTCCTGTGCTTTGTGATGTGTAATTATTCCACGGTCACAGACTTGGCCAAGTTTCTGGGAAAGTCAACCTGCAACAAGAGAAGGTAGTTTGTTAGAGCACAACTGTGACTGCACATTTCCTTTACACTTGGTATAACAAGGATAAATACTAGGGATGCACAGATTGTGAAGTTCTGGGTCAGTTCTGTTGTTTGAAGTAAGAATTTGGCCAACACCTGTGTTTTTTCATTTTTGTTGTTATTTACTCTTCTTTTTGTACAAGGGAAAGAAATAAATCTTCACTGGTTAATTTTGATGATTAATCAATTATTGATTGTGTGTTTTTGCTTAAGCAAAAAGCACAAAATTTTCAACACTAACTTAAACCTCAGTATTTAGGCTTAAATCTTGTGTTACAGTCACTGAGCATTCACTGTATCACTGTTAGAAAGGAAACATACATTTTCCTTTCACGCCAAAGCAAACACACATCACCATGTGAAGAATAGGTGGATAAAAAATGAGAGTGTTCTCAGAAAGGTGTTATAAGAAAATCACAATGTACACATTCATGCCTGAGTCACTGACCATTTCGTGTCAATAAAATGTTGTCAAAAGACATTACTCATGACATAATAAGCGTGTAAACTATGGGCAGTCAAGATGGCTGTCCACATTGGTGAGACAGGTCTTTTCAAGGTGAAAACATGTATATAAAATGAAGCCTTTAAAACATTTCAGAGTGAACGATACTGCACACACACACACACACACACACACACACACACACGCAGATACACATTCAGCCCCAGCAGGCGCAGCTTGGTAAGCTGCTCTCCACAACCACTGTACAGTATATTAATAATTAATTAACTGCAGGCAAGTGTCAGTTGTGCTGCATGTAAATTAAATTCCACTGAAATGTTGAAATTATGTTGAATTATACTATAGTATACTAGAATTATGTTTAAATTTAAAACACACTGACAAACATTTTTTGTTGTTCTTCTCAGTACAGCAGCACAGCATTAAAAGTAACATCCAACAATATCTATATTTGCCATATGCAAATAGATGCAAGTGAAAGTATTTGAATAGCAAATTATATAAGCGAAAGATGCTTTAGATCATATAATGCATTTCATTTTTCATTTGGGTAAAGACAACATTAATATTTTTTAGCATTTTCATAGCATAACCTTGATATTGATTGATCATCTGATAAACAAATTAAACTCATGTCCATCACAGTGAGTCATATAGGGACACTGTGTTTTAATAAAACAGAGCCAATGGGATTAGACATATTTAGACGTGACAGTTATGAACCACAATATCTAAATGATGATATTGTCCTCATAAGATTTCATAGAAAGATAATGACCTAATATTTCATTGTTTTGGCTCAGATCAGTAATCAAATTAGCAGACAGAAAGTCTCACATTTCCTTCAGACTTTCGGTAGATAAAAAGCACTTAATACTGTATTAATTAAAACAAATGTTAAAGCAAAAAGTTGTAGTGAAGAAGATTTTTTTTTTTTTTACAGAGTGAGAGATTTGAGTTAAAAACGGTGTTGACCACTTACGTCATATCCTCGCAGGACGGCCAAGTGGAAGGACAAGAGCTGCAGGGGGATGACGCTGAGGATGCCCTGCAGACAGTCCACAGTATGTGGCAGCTCAATGGTCTGGTAGGCATTCTTAGTCATCTCAGGGTCGTCCTGGCAACAAAGGATGATGGGCCGACCCTGATGGAGAGAGAGTCACAAACAGGATTGACATTAGTCATTTGTTGTGCGGTAACATTAGTGTGAAGGCGCCATGAGTCCAGGTGTGTGTTTCAGAGCCTGCAGATCCGTTTTTCCAGGACATACCGATCTGGCAGTGACTTGCTGCAGAGCATTCTGGCACTTGGTGTAGCAGGCGTCTCTCATGACAATCATGATGACTGGCATGTCTTTGTCTATTAGTGCCAGAGGACCGTGCTTCAGCTCCCCGGCCAGGATGCCCTCTGAGTGCATGTAAGTGATCTCCTTGATTTTCTGCATCAGAATAAAATGAACTTGGTAAACTATCCTGGATAATAACATTACAGAACTACAGGCATGACAACTCTGTTATTTCATCGAATGCTTCTATTTTGTCTCCATAATTTATGTTATTCAAGTAACCTGCAATTTTTTGACAGTCTAATGTGCCATTCTCAACTCACCAGCGCCCCCTCTAGGCAGGTGGCATAGTGGAAACCTCGGCCCATGACCAGAAGCGACCTTTGCTGGTACAGTTCATTTGCAATGGCCTTGATCTTCTCATCCAGGGACAACACATTCTTTATCAGCTCTATAGGAGAGAAGAATGAATGATGTGGAGATGGAGTTAAGTAATAGTGAGAATATGAGTGCACATGTTTTTAACAAAACAATATTTTGTTACTTTGATTTGTCAGTCTGTTGACATTTAAAGATGATGTATGCTCATGCTGAGACCACAAAGACTTGATTTACTGTTTTTTGTTGGACTGACCTGGTAGCAGCTTGAGGCTGTTGATGATCTCCAGTCGTCTTGTCTGTAGGGAGAGCCTGTCCTCACTCATCATCAGGGCAAACATGATGAGGGCCACAAACTGACTGGTGTAGGCCTGGATCACACACACAAGAGACACTCATATAACCCTAAGCTGTGCTGAACAGCAAATCTAGCACTGTACATAGTTCTGTATTGTCATGCAGCCTTTAAAGAGATCAATTTTATCAAGAAATTTAGTGTAAACTTTGCCATCAGATAACCTTTTCTGGGAGGAAACCACCATTAACCACCAAACTGGGGGTGTGCCAACTGCCATCTACTGCAGGTGATACACTGCCAATCAGTAAGTACCTCATAAAGCTTGACATCAGATAATCCAAACTATCCCTTTAAGTATGAAAAACATGTCTATTTTTTATCCGAAAAGATGTTATAAACCGGGATGTACAATATGAACTATACCTTGGTGCTGGCCACTCCTATCTCAGGCCCAGCATTGACATGGACTCCGCAGTCTGTTTCTCTACAAATGGAGCTGCCCACAGTGTTGGTTATACCGACTGTCAGAGCACCATTGTTCTTGCAGTAGCGTAATGCCATCAAGGTGTCTGCTGTCTCTCCTTAGGGAGCAAAGGTAAAGAAAAGATATGCTTACAATGCAGAGTTACAACACAATAAGGCCACTGTAGGAGGGGGAAAAAAATGAAAGGATGACAATACTGTCCACAGGATTCATGTAGGACCTTACAGAGTGAGGCAAGTTTCTCTTTAGGAACAAAAAACGTAATTTCAAATGACAGTTTTTAAGGAATTAAAAAAACAAACAAAACTAAAGTAGTGACTGCAGAGGACAAAAAAAATATGAGCTCAGTCTGTAAGAATAGGTTTTTAAAGGGACAATTCACTCCATAGTCAAAAATACATAGTTTTCCTCTTATCTGTAGTGCTCTTTATTCATCTAGATTGTTTTGAGTTGCTGAGTTTTGTAGATACCAGCCATAGAGATATCTGCCTTCTATCAAATGTAATGGAACTATATGGCAATCAACTTGTGGTGCTCAAAATACAAAAAAATACATTTGAAAAACTTAGTTACTCAAGACAGACCTTGTTGTGAGCAGTTTCATGTAGGAACTATTAACTTTTAATGGTATAAATAAAGTAGTTCCTATATGAAACTGTTGAGTTTTTCAAAGGGCATCACGAGCTGAATGTCATTTAGTACCATTATATTCATGCAAAGGCAGACATCTTTATGTATGATATCTCCAAAACTCAGCAACTCACACCAAATCAATCTAGATGGATATATAGCACTACGGGACAGAGGAAAAAAAAATATTTTTGATTTTTGGGGTGAATATTTTTGTGAGGTTTTTTCACCTGACTGGCTGATGAAGAAGCAAACGTCGTCTCTGAAAACAGGCGTGTTGCGGTCCAGGAAGTCGCTTGCCAGCTCCACCATGACAGGCAGCTCTGTCAGCTCCTCGAGGATCTGTCGGGTCTGAAAATTAGGGACACAAAAGCATCATCACCATTCTCCATACAAACAGTAATTTCATGTTTTGAACTTTACTTTTACCAATTATCTCTGTCTTTCTCAAAAAATTATCCTTATGTTTATTTTTAATACTCACAGCCACTGCGGCGTGGAAGCTGGTGCCACAGCCAATCATGATTAGCCGTTTGCAACGCTTGACTTCCTTCAGGTGGTCCTTCAGCCCACCAAGAACCACTGAGGACAGAGGAGACAGTTAGATTAATTAAAGCTGTATACTGTTGATTCATCACATATTTCAGGTTCTCATGGAAGTACATGACAGTCATCATGAATAGCTGCTGCACAAAGTTTAAACAAATTTACCCAAGGAGTACCATGTTAACTTGCATATAGTGTCTACAACTAATAGCCAGTGCATGTTTCGGAAGAAACCTCTAGTACTAGTGATTACTCCGTCATAATGCTGGAATATATGAGTGACATTTGGATAGGAGGCTGAAGTGGTGTGTAAATAAATGTTTTAGTCTGTGGTTTCTCTTTTTAGCTTTCAAAACTCCATATTAAAATAGCCATTGTAAAGAAGGACACACAAACAAATGTCAGATCCTGTATCCTGACTTTTTCCCTGCAAATATTGATTCAAGGTGTTCAGGTGAACAACGTATCCTTAAACCTTGAAGGGCAGGGCAGGTTGAGAAACCACTAGTCACCTGTGTTGGTGTCAAAGCAAATCCGGCCTCTCATGGTGTTGACTACTGACTCTGGCTGCTCAAAGATCTCCTTCTGCATGAAGGAATCGAAGTTGCCTGCAAAAGGAGGAGCATACAGTTGATGTACATACGTATGTAAGTATTATGTTTTCACCAGCAGAGGGCGAGCAAGTGTAAGTCTAGAAAATAGACTGCACTGACAGTGCTTCATGTATTCAGTAGGATTTGTTGTTAGTGATCTCATATGTTTAAGAATTTCCTTTTAAGTTAAACTACTTGTCTAGAATAAAATAAGTTAAAAATTGATAGTTAATTGAAGTTTTTAGTTAATAGTTAGTTTCACTATTAACAAAAAATGAAACGATAATCCATATTTACTAATTATTAGTAATCCTATAATTGACAATGAGATGTTTTTGTATTTGAATTTATTAATTAATGTAATTGTATTGTCACAAATCGACTGTTATACAAACAATAACTTTTATATTATATTACACAAACAATTGATAAAATAACAAACTGCAGTATTACTAATACTTAGTAAACATTATTTATCAGAATTTCAGTGTTACAGTAAAATAACTATTAACTAAGTTTAATTAACTATCCATTTATCATCTATTAACGGTGGTCAATATAAAATAAAATAAAATTAAACCAAATAAAATAAAGTAAAATAAAATAAAATAAAATAAAATAAAAACAATATATTGTCCATTTATCCACCAGTTAATAACACTGTTTTTTTGGATCACTGTCTGACCTTTCATGATCTGTTGTAGCTCCATCTGCAGGGTCTGGATCGCCCTTACTGGATCCTCACCAGCCTGTCGGTTCACCCTGTGGATGGAGAGTCTCCCACCCATCACCACGGCGATGTCGTCATCTTCCATGTACAGCACCTTGTTGGTGTGCTCAATGATGGCGCTGTGGGGTAACAGATAAGATGACTACGTGTGATGAACTGATGATGACGTAAGGGCACTAAACCTGCTTTTTTTTAAAAGATGCTTTTTGCTCATTCTTGTGAGTGACATTAATAAGATTTTTAAAAAAGTATCAGTGACATGGTGCTGATATTGGATTCACCACACAGATAACTGGTATATCACCTGGCGTCAGAGGCAAAGTAGTACTCCACAGCCCTGCCGTCCCCCACAGAGTTGATGCCATTGGAGCAGTCAGGACGGTTATGGCTGTTCTTCTCCTGGACTCCCTCCTTGAAGTGAGCTGCACGGTCAGAAGTCAGAGGTCAGAGGTCGCACAGTGACTTTGAGTGACTAAAACAATCAAGATGTGCTCATTGCTTGAATTCTTCCTCTCAACTTCAAGATTCAGTCAGTGAAACATTCAACTGATAACAGCTACAAGACAGAATATCTATGGTATGATCATAAAGAAAAGTCTGTATTGCGTTATGTTAACAAATGAACATGACATGAAACTGATGTGGTGGCTATTAATAATAATAATCTTAATAAATTTTAATAAATATTATTGTAAATATAGAAGAATTAGCCAGAAGGTTAGTTTTCATCCATAGTCCCTGGCCAGATTTAAATTTGCAACCTAAAATCAACATGAAGAAAGAAACAAGTAAATATAATTAAGTATATTAAGAAACAAGTTGTAAATAATGCTTAGCTAGCACCACAAACCAAGTGCCAGCCAGTTCCATTATATTCAAAAAAAAAGGTAGACATCTCTACAAATCTGTCAGATTGCTTTACAATGACAACAAAAAGTAAACTGAAAGATGAAATCTACAGTAGATCCCAAATAAAGAAAAGACAAATGTGATCAGCAAAAGGGGGGTCAGGGAGGATCATCTTTTGAGAGTCAACATGGTCTTATTTGGTAATCTTGCTATGGTATTTTGTATATTGTTTAGACCACAAAGCACTTTTGAAGAATGTGTAGTGATAAAGATATTAGGTTCTATATGAAATGTTCTAAAAAGAGACGGCCAGAGAGATTTTTTCCAACCACTAAAAGTACACACCCTCCTGGCCCCAAACTCTGCTTTGCACTTCGGACTGATCTCACTTCAGCCATTAGGAACCATAAATTTTATGTAAACAGATAAGACAGTAAAGACACTGTCCTGCTCACAGGAGAGATGAAGAACAACACCAAGACGTGCAGGGTGTTGCTCACAATAAATAATCATTACTGACAGATGCTATCATTGTACTAGAAGAGGCATATCTGAAAGATTACAAGAAAAATGCTGCTGTAAACTTTTAAACTCTGTCTCTATTGCTGGGAACTCTGAGACTGAGAGCTAAAGGAATTTACAAAAGGACCACTATCCTCTCAAACTACACACAGAAATCCCTGGCAACACAGATGGCTTTCTAAGAAAGCCTTTAAACAGAACTACTGCACAATAAATAACAGAACCACAAAACATATTGTGTGAGTTCTACAGTTAGCCAAGAGCATCACTTTCAGTCTGTGTGGATTTGTTACAAAACATAGAAGAGAATCAATAGTTCGGAAAATATTACACTGTCTGACTGTTTTGAGACTATTATATAAGACTACTTTCTGCATGTCTTGCTGAATCAGAAACTGTTTTAAACTCTAGCACATTCAGAAAAACCCAATAATAGATAAGTGTTAGAATTCCATGAAAAGACTAATGAATTTATCCTACTCATAACCTGTGTAGCCAAAGCCTGATTTAGCTTATTTTGTTGTTCAAAAACCATTGAAAACACATCAGTGAGTCGCACCATTGCACTTGTTGACATGTTCCTTCTCTACGATGAACACGGGCACTGTAGTTTATTTTGATTTGATCCCACGTACACAGTCCTGCTGCTGTAAATACTCACTAGCACATATCAGTGGCTGAAAATGGTCCCAAACAAATATTTACCCCTGTTTGAGTTTGCGCAAAAGAACAGTCCCTGGCTGTTTAGGACATCATTTAATCTTTTTCCAAAATGAAGTATATTCATGACCTATTTTCTAGATTTACACTTTCAGTAGAGATGAATGGGCTCGGGGCCAAGAGCCACAGACAGATTGGAGAAGATGGGAGGTGTTGAGAGGTGTTGGTTTGGTTCTTTGCCTGCTTCATCCTTTTAAGATGTGATTAAAAGTGGTTTGTTTGAAGATTTTTCCACACAGCAATATAGTTCTTGAACAGCTGTGCACCACACTATGTCTGCAACTAAGACGTCCATAATTTCTTCCTTTTTTTTCTATATCTATTTTCTGTTTTGTGACTAAGCAAGCAGCTTGAGAAGTCTCTTTATTGACTTTTAAAACGTACGTGGCCAATAAAACAATAAACCACAAAACCAAATGGGGTTTTATTACTTACTGATAGTATGGGTCACCCACAATAGATGCAGGTCGACACATCCCCAGTTTGGAGAGGCAGAGAGGGACACCAGGACAGAAGCTAAACTGTCCTGGTGTGGACAGGGTCAGCAACAAAATGTATTTTAGCCACTTAAAAAAAGGTCCACCACACACACAAAAAAATAAATAAATAAATAAAAAATAAAAAAATCAGTATCCGTATCAGTGTATGCTACATTTCATCACAGAACACCGGAGTTGTTGGTCTACTGCTGCATTGATCTGTGTGTATATGATTGTGTGACGGGAAGTCACACAGCAACACAAACAAACTAACATAACAGATCAAGGCAGTGGTAGACCAGCAACTCTGTGAGGAGGAAAAAGTACTTATTTTTCCTATGGAGTCTGGTTGGTAATGACTATCAATAAGTACCTCAAATAACCCCATGTAAAATGATCTGAACTATCCCTTTAATTTATGAATACTCTCTCAGGTGTGCAGACCTTGCATTTAGTTCAACATTTGTTCATGCTTTGTGTTTGCTGCTGTGAAATGTGCGTACCTGCAGTATGTCTGCGTGTGAGTGTGCATTTAGGCAGAGATTTAGGATGCAGTGTAAGCGGATAATGGCAGAGACAGAGAGAGGAACAGAGCTCACCACTGTTGTACTGGATGGGTATGTTATCGGTCGACAGCTCATGCTCGCTTCGCACACCAATGAGCAATGGACTTCCTCTCCTGCCGGGACAAGAACGGGGGGAGGAGGAGACAGAGAGAGAGAGAGAGAGTGTGGGTGAGGTGGGAGACAGGAGAGGATTAGGCTTTGTAGACACACAACAATGTTAGATACACTCACGTGGTGCTTTGTATGAATGTTGAGGTAATCTGACATCCTATCCTACTGCGATATTCCAAACAAAACAGAAGTTTCCTGGCACTTATGAGCTCTCTTATTCATTCCCCCATCTATTCATTTTTTCTTCCCTGAGCTGCTTCAAATTCAATCTTTGCAACTTAGGTTTTACATAATTTTTAAACAATCCTGAGGTTGAGTCTGTCTGTGTACAGACAGGGGCTCAGACATCCTCCCACTTATTCCAAATCTCCTCTAAACAGTCTAATCTTCAACATTAGGCAGGTAAACCGATCCTTCATTCATCTACATCCCTCTAGGATTTGCTCACAGTTCTTGGAGCGAGTCATAGTGTCCTCATTGGCTACTGCTTCCATGTGGGCTTCTCCTATTGGCAGAGAATATGCAACCACGTGTAGATCTGACAGGTAAGGGAGGAGACTAGCCGTAAAATAAATGACGCCGTTGAACAGTCATCTTGTGGCACAGTGCAAAACAAAACCTCTTCACAGTGAGTTGTTATGACACCAACTCTTGAGAAACTGCGCCCAAAAGGCCTCTCCTTATTTCTAGTTTTTCTCTGTCTGGAGCCTTCTTTTCTCTCTGTTCAGCCTTTCTCTGGGGCTCAGCTACATTGACGTAAGACCGCTGGTTGTTTTAAGGGGTGTGGGGCTTGAGGAGGGAGGCTTGCAAACAGAAACATGTGGTCGCTATCCAATACAATATTTACCCTAAGGGAGGGAGAGACACAGAGCAAAGGTATGTAAGAAAAGTGAGGAGTAATGAAGTGAAAGAGTGGACGTAAAAAGAATGGAACAACAATAGATTGAGAGAAAGTTCAAGAAAGAGAAGCTTAGAAGAAAGTAAAAAGTCCTGATTCTTGATGACAAAGGGTGGGTGGTGACTAGCATCACTAGATAATTGCAAACATTCCTACATCCCTCCCTCCTGTGGGACAACGCTGACTGTTCAACATATTAACCACAAAACTGAATCAAGTTTAGCCAAAGCCATGCGACACACTGAAACTACAAGCACACAATCAGAGGTGGCGAAAGTAGACACATTATTTACAGATACTTGATGTAAAAAAGACTGGTAATAGTAGAAGTACTGTTTCAACTTCTTTACCCAAGTAAAGTGAAAAAGTCTCTGAAAGACATTTCTATCAGCTGTTTCTGTGCAAAGCTAACTGAACCTCACCTTTCCCTCTCCCTCTCTTGTTTGTGGGGCTGGGCATTGAGAATTTAATCCAAAATTATAATTTGAAAGGAATCATTGAGAAATTTTCATTTTAGATTCTGTTTATCAGTGTCTCAAACACAAATTTCACTTGCACTAGTTTGAAATTAAAATGTGTAATGCAAACACCTACCATATATCAACCTGGCTATCCATCTGGGTCTGTAGACATGCGAGTTAAATGCATGCATGCATGAATGTCTTTCTGTATCCTAATGCATCTGTCATATTACATCATGAGTCTCACATCCTTTTCAATTAACATAATCAGCTAATCATCAGGCGAACAGCAAAAATTGTGCAAGTATTGTAAGAAGCACCTCAGTTTCGCAAATGCTACACTAAAAAAATGCTTAGGACAGGATTCTCTCTATGGTAACAGTAAGTAGCCTAAGTAAATCCCAAAATATGTAGTTTCCACTGGTAGTATTTATTTGTTGTAATTAGCATTTCACACAACTCTGCTGTGAACAATGCAGGAGAACACTCAAAAATCAGAACTGAGCATTGTTGAGAACCAAAATCAATAAGCAGAATCAGGATCAGAATCTTAAAAGTCAAAATGATACCCAAACCCACTTGTCAGTTTCATCTTGTTAGGTCTGTTGTGCATGATATATACTGATGTCTTACTGTCCCATTCATTTAGGATAAACCCGGTCTTGATGCTGGTAAGGCGGTGCAGAATGATGCAAATGAAAATAATCAAGATTTCCCCTCAAACACATTAAAACTAAAGTAATGTGCCTGTTTTGACAATATAAATTGCAGAAAGATGCAAGAGGTTAAATTGTAAGATATTTGTGTTAAAATGTAGGTAAAATGAAAAATAAATACAAACACCTAAAAACTCTACAGTAACAAAATATTTGTACTATGTTATTTCCCACCTCTGCACACAATAGACAAATGAGATGCCAAAGTTTTCTGACTTTGCAAGTGTGCCCAGAAGTAGAATTGCCAACACCAGCACTGCCAGGAAACCTGTTTCCATAAACCACAATAATGGCCCTTATCTCTCTTCATTTTATTGCCCTTCTGCCCTCCTCATTTTACCCTCTCTTACTCCATTGCACCAGCAGTCTCTGTTTCTCTTGATCCATGACGGCTCACTGAACCAGGAAAGGTATAAAGTAAAATAAAATGATGAGGAGTGATTAACCAGGAGACTTTCTGGCATGGGCATTACCCAGAGACGAAACAGGAAACTCTCTAGTCTCTCTGTTAATGAGTCACAGAGAAGCCGGCGTAGGGCCAGCAGCGCAGAGGCCAGAGGCCCAGGAGGGAGAGGGGGAACCTGAATTCAACCTCTGCTCTCCTCCCCCTCTCCGCCTGGGCCTTAAGACGCAGATACAACTGACGCATGCAGGCTGGACGGGAATTTATAGACATTATTCACATGTGCACTTGGAAAAACAGCACAGGTTGGACATTATCATAAGCAAAGGATGTTCACAACATGTCACATGTACATTCTTAGAAATAAGGGTTCCAAAAGGGTTCTCCCTGAAAGGCTGAGGTTCTACCCAGAACTATTTAAAGAAAGGATTTATCAAGAGTTCTTTGTAAGACTTAGGGTTCCATTTAGAACCCATTATGGAGGAAAGAGTTCTTCAAGGATTCATCAAGGGTTGTTTGTACCATAATATAAAAGGGTTCTTGGTAGAACCCCCTGGGTGTGTCCTAGATAAAACTCTTGGGATTATAAAAAGGTTCTTTGCAGAACTCCCCGAGTGTGTTCTAGGTTAAACCCTTTGGAATATAGCACCATTAGAAGGTGGAAAGGTTCTATACAGAAGGTTTCTGGTTCTCCCAGAGATGGTCCTGGGTGGAACCATGATACCATAGAATGGTTCTCTGTAGAACCTCTCATAGGGGACACTGGCTGAAACCTATCACAGATGGTTCTGGGTATAATCCTTTATGTTGGGTTCTGGGTAGAACTCCTTGACAGGGTTCCAAGTGGACCTTTACAAAAAGTTCAACTGGGACAATGGGGACAAGCTGAAAAACCCTTTATGGTTCTATTTAGCAACTTTATTTATAAGAGCGTACTGGATGTAAGGATAAGCCACGATGACTGAATCAAAGGAATTTCCTCAAATCATATTTGTGATTGCTTCACAGTGGTAAAAGGATGACTCATCTCCAGTGAGACTGGCTCACTGCACATATCGTGGACCAAAATGAGAAGTGAAATGTCAGAGCTGTGTGTGTGTGTGTGTGTGTGTGTGTGTGGGTGTGTGTGTGCATGTACTAACCTGGTGGCCACAGCCTCTCCAGGGAAATGACGGCTTTTAAACACCAGAGCGAAGGCCCCCTCCTGAGACAGAAAGTAGCAGAGGAAACACTGAGTTTACGTTAGCTTGATGAAAGACTGAAATACAACAGTGTCAACTGTCATGGAAGATGAGGAGAAATGATTCAAAATATAAAAAAAGAAACTGCAAAAGTTAGTCCGGTATTCCTGGAAAGTATGTAACCTTGAAGAGAAACATTTTCTGAACACAAACAAATGTTTCTTCTGGCCCTAAGGGGGTTTGATAGTTGTGGCGGGGGTGTGGGTAAGTGTTGGGAAGTCGTGCGGTGGAGGGGAGCGGGGGGGTTAAGAGAAATAAGACCTCTATTGTATAAGATCAGCTGTGTTTCGAAAGCACTGACTGCAATGCTGCCTGTGGTGGTTAGAAGCAGAACTGGCTATGAGTCTGTTTGTGTGTGGTGTTGAATGTGTGTGTGTCAGGGGAGTAAGCATGGAGGGAGGGAGGCGAGGGGAGGGTGTCATGGTGGTTAGGCTGTTAGTGGGCCTAACTATCTGGTTCCCATTACTCCAAATACAAACAGGCTGTTTTTGCCTCCTCTGTTCTTCTGACGAGTGAGAGCAAACTCCAATCAAAAGTGTGAGGCTCTGCAGCCAGAAAGTCACACAATGGAAAGAGACGCTTGCTCAGTCTCACCCCGAAAAAATCTGTTTCTACGAGTGATGATGTCACTTGTGATGCTGCTAAGGCGGTTGCTATAGAGACTGTTTTTGTGATGGTGTACAGGGTTTTTAATGGACAGGAAAGCAGTTTCGCCCACTGCAAAATGAGCAAATGAGTGAGTGTGAGTGTGTGTGTGTATCACCAGTTAATGACACATTTTATGATACTAAGTTACATGATGTTGCCCCTCATAGTCACAAGGAAGCTGGTGATAAAAAATTCCATCCCTTAATGTATGGCTGAAGTCGAAAAAGGTCAAGAACGGTGGTGCGCTTCACTAGCAGAATCAAGAAATAAAAGTTAATCTCTGACATCTTGTACTATTAATACAAAACAAAGATTAGCATGCTAAGACTAGCTGTATTGTTGTAAAATGGGTTGATGTTAGGCCTGGGAAATAAAGCAATAGTGATATGTATTGGCAAGACACTTCATCAATAGTAATAAGAAATTTCTTGAAAAAATTGTTTCACTTAAAGTCATTAATTGCAAAGTTTATCCCTTAAGTAAAATATTTCCCTTAGTTAAGGGGTCACTTAGGAACGTTGCATGAAGCCTCTAAGTGTTTAGACTAAGGCTTTCACAGTAGTTACTGTACAGCACGTTTGCACTTCAGTTACCATGGTTACACTTCACTCACATTATTATTTAATGTTACTATACAGCATTATTGTCACTTGTTAGCTAGCTAAGCTAACACACTCAGTTAGCCTACTTCTCCACAGTGGACAACAAAGAGAAAACAGAAGGAAAAAGACAGAACATGAAAATGTTGTTCTTGAAGAATATAGAAAATATAAGCACATAAAGAAATATGAAGATATTACTGTGACAGCAAGAAAAGAGAAAACACAGACAGGAGTCAACAAAAAGTATTGAGTTTCAATAAAACAATACAGCTAAAGTTAATATACTGTATGATACAGGGTTAACTAAACATTTGGCTAGTTAGCTACAAAGTTGCTAGGGCTAACGTCAAATCTATACTCTCTAACAAGTTGCACATCACTCAGTGTCCAGTGGGCTTTCCGTGTTGTGAATGTGTCTTGGTATCTCCTCCTCCTCTTCAATCAGCATACATTCAGCACTCGTCTTAATTTCCACCAATTATTTCACTTTTAAGGGACTGTTGTGGGTGCCTTAAAAAATTCTGAGGAAAATGGTTGCTAAGGACCATCTAGCAAAGAACATAAGTAACCATGGAAATCATTACAGTGATTTTATGCAACTCATTTTTTCGAGGACATCCTTACATGGAAACTTAAATTAAACTTTAGCCTAAACCGGTTTATGCAACCGGGCACTGGCATATAAAGAGCCTGTCATATCTCTTGATAATGGAGCACGCTACAAGCGAAATGCCAACAATCAGTTAACAGGTGTATGAGGAAATGGTTAATAAAAAAGACAGCTTGCCAGTGTGGCAGGGTATTTATTAAAGTCTAGTAAGTCCATTACCTGCATGGCTTGATAAATACAACAGTTAAAATCAAAGAAAGGTGGTTTAATTCAAAATAAAGTAGTTAAATTCCTTAACCACCCTTTTTGACCTAGAGTTGATTAAAATAAATCAGTAAAAACAATCAATAATTAAATTTATCAACTGAGATGAAACATTTTATTGTGATACATTTTGTCAGCTATGTCACCCAGCCCTCGTTGATGTTTTTGTGGCATGGTAGCGGTCAGTATTGTTGTGTGTGAGCTACTCACCAGCTGTTGAATGACTCTCTCTACCAGGGTGGAGAAGCTGATGTTGTCCCTCTCTCGGTTGTCATAAACATATTTGATCAATTTCGGGATCACCTCTGTGTCTGTCTCCGACTCAAACTCGTATCCTTTGGTGATCTGAGGAAGGTGCGAGGTTTAGTTTATATTAGTATAAACACAAACATACGGCACACTGAGGAGATGCTGCTTGTTATTGTGCAAGATCCAATTGCACAGATTCCATCTTTCACTCTGGTTGCTTCTCATCGTGTGTCATGTTAATTGACATCATACTAAAGAGAGTTTATTACTGTAACTGCTGTGCAGGTAGCTAAAATGCATTTTGTTGCTGATTGTCCACAACAGTTAATTGCTTAGATTCTGTACTGGTACTCCCCTCTGCTTCTCCAAACTGTGGGTGTGCTGACTACTATCTACTGTAGGTAACACAATTAATACCTCATACAACCCCACTTCAAAAACTGTCCCTTCAACAAAAAAAGTCTCTCTCCACTGACAAAAAATGCATCCCCAGCTACACCATCCTTCCTATATCTTAAACAGATGCTTCTTGCAAAGGGATAACATAAAAGTTATGCGTTACAAGTCTGTATATTCTCATCCAGAATTACTTTTGACCAAACATAATGTGGCAACATGCTGCCTCTTAGTTAATCAGTAATAAATAATAATATTATTTCCATAGATAGTTCTAGTGCTGGCAGCTGGAGTGAAAAACCAAAAAAATCAATCAATCAATCAAATTTGATTTATATAGCCCTTTACAATAATCAAAAAGGTACCCAAAGTGCTTTACAACAAAGCCATAAAACAATACATAATAATGCAGGTTTTTGACTGTGGAAAGTGCCACAGTGCTGCAGGTTGTTGAAAGCCTTCCAGAAGTACATGAAATAGAACAGGCAAAATAAGTACACCTAAAAAAAGAAGACAAGACTGCCCTAGTCAGAATTGAACGCCAATCTAAAAAAGTGGGTCTTCAGCTTCGATTTTTAAAAGGCCAAGATCAGTAGTGGTGCGAATGTCAGGGGGCAGTTTGTTCCACAGTCTGAGAGCAGTGACCGCAAAAGAACGATCACCCCACTGTTTGTATCTCGACCTTGGGACTTCTAATAGAAGCTGACCCGAAGAACGCAGGGCCCTGCCATGATCACGGATAGTTAAAATCTCAGACAAGTCGGAGGGAGCCAGGCAATTGATGGCATTAAAAACAGAAGTTTAAAATCAATTCTAAAACGAACTGGAAGCCAGTGGAGTGACGACAGCACAGGAGTAATGTGTTCATGTCTGGACATGCTTGTTAAAAATCGGGCAGCAGCGTTCTGTACAAGTTGGAGACGTGAAATTGAAGACTGGCTGAGGCTAACGTAAAGGACATTACAGTAGTCCAGTCTTGAACTAATGAATGCATGGATTGCCTTCTCGAGATCCTGCCGACTGAGAAACGGCTTCACTTTGGCCAAGAGATGGAGCTGAAAAAAGCTTGTTCTAACAACAGAACTGATCTGTTTATCAAATTTAAGCCCATTGTCAAACGTTACCCCAAGATTTTTTACAAGTGGTTTAAAAAAGGGGGCCAATGTACCAAAGTTTGTTGTGAAAACATTTGACATAGGTGACGTGCCAAACAAAATACATTCCGTTTTGCTGTCGTTCAAGTGCAAAAAGTTCCGTGCCAGCCACTGCTTTACATCAGTAATACAATCCAGTAACTTAGTAAGTGCAGTCTTTTCATTGGGTCTCACGGGCAAATATATCTGCAAATCATCAGCATAAAAGTGAAAAGACATTGTTTTTTTAAATAATTGATCCCAGAGGTAGCATATACAATGAAAACAGAACAGGGCCGAGAATAGATCCCTGTGGCACCCCACAAGGGACGGATGCATATGAAGAGCAGAGGTCACCAATCATCACAGAGAAGCTCCTATTTGCCAGGTATGACCTAAACCATTGGAGAGCGGTGCCACGGATGCCAACATACTGCTCTAGGCGAGATACAAGGACTGCATGGTCGACTGTATCAAAGACCGCTGTGAGGTCCAGCAGCACCAGCACAGTGGGATTCCCAGCATCCACAGACAGGGCAATATCATTGTGCACCTTTAGCAGTGCTGACTCAGTGCTATGTCAGGATCTGAAACCAGACTGGAATTTATCGAGAACAGAATTTATCTCTAAAAATGTCTGTAATTGAATAAAAACAACTAAAACATTGGACAGAAAAGGCAAATGGGAGCCATGCGTAAAATTGGACAGCACAGAGAGGTCAAGATGCGTTTTTTTTTAAGGAGGGGCCTAACCACAGCGTGTTTGAAGGCAGCTGGGACAGACCCTGAACTAAGACAAGTGTTTATAAAAACAAGCAGACGTGACCCAACAGAATTAAAAACCTTCAAAAACTTGGCCGGAATGATGTCTAAGGGACAGTTAGTGGGTTTCATGCCACTAACCACCTTAGTGAAAGACGACAGAGAAATAGTCTCAAACCGCTCGAAAACAGCAGACTGTGTAGGAGGAGCACACACATCATCAGGGGACGTATCAATGTCACTGATATTCTGCCTGATTGATGCCACTTTGTCAGTAAAAAAAAGAGACAAACTCTTCACAGGTTGCAGTGGAGGCATGACAGACAGGACAGTGGGGCATGGGTTAATAACAGAGTCAATAGTATTAAATAACAATCTTGGATGATGTTGGCTATAATGGAGGACAGATATTTGGACTTGGCCTCCTTCAGAGATCTCTGGTAAGCAGCCAAACGGTCCCTTAACCAGCCCAGGGATACATGCAGTTTGTCCTTTTTCCACTGCCGTTCAGCCTGTCTGCATGGTTGTCTGAGCAGACAGGTGTAGTCAAATAATCTGATTTATTTTCTTCTCATAATATAACATTATGTGCTCTCATGTTTTCTGTCTGTGTTTCTTATGATATTCATTTGTTTAAAATTATTGCAAATACTTTAAAAGTATGCTGTTGTTTTGCCATTTGCTTGCAGTGGTTATCTATGCAGCAGGTATAACATACATAATAAATGATACAGCCAAAACTTAATATTTAAGACATCTAACCTGGAACCAGAGCAATATGTCTTATTGCTGTAAATAATCACTGTAACTCATGTGAGGGACAGTGACAGAACGGGTTGCCTCTGAGCAGGATGAAACTGAAGCCTGTGATGGTAATACAAGCTTTACCTGCAGGGCAGGTCTATAAATGGCACTAAACAGGATCTTAATTCGTTTGTTTGAACAGGAGGAATTCTGGATCATACAATGACTTACCAGGTACTCCTTCAGTTCTTTGTAGTTGGTGATGATGCCATTGTGGATGACAACAAACTCTGTGAACAGGCAGCGAGAGTGAACAGATTAGACAAAGGGGCCAAAGGTCAAAAACCAGTCCTAGTGACGCTGTAATAAAAGCACTCGTGTGTTCTCTCCTGATTATGCTAATGTGGATTCACAATCAGGGGGTGTTCACATTTTGTTGTATGTATGTTGCCTAACCAGTGAATGTGTGGGAATGCAGGCTGTTCTAATGCAAAGAATTTAAACAATGGGAGTTAGTGCCTGTAGGCAAAGCAGTGTACCTCGCTCTACAACAACGAAAATAATACGTATGTACAGTATGACTGCCACAATGACGTGGTAGAGAAGAATAGCAAGAGCAGCCAATTATACAATGGAAAGGTTACAAACAGACATAATAACCAAGTAATAATAAGGATACACCAAATAATATACTAATAAACACTAATATAATATGAACCAAAGTTTCCTGGCAACTCAGCTTTTCTGTTATATGGGCTCTCACTCCAGACTTCTAATAGCAGATATACCTTGGTCTAAAGCCAAGGTACATTACTGACACACCTATGAACGTGTTGCTGGAATGACAAATAGGTGTGTATATATTTAGTTAGAACAGAGGGTGTGTGAGGGTGTTTCAATTAAAGGTATGCAAAATTTTGACCGTCTACGTTGATGCTTGGAGTATTACAATGACGTGGAAGTCATTTAAAGCTTCACATGACTAGGCCCTACTTCATTTCTTTATCACATTAAAGGTACAGTTTACCCCCAAATAAAAAATAAATATTTTTCTTCTAACTTGTTGTACTGTTTATTGACACAAAAGGGAGAAATTACATGCAGCAAAAGGTCACAGGTGGGAGCTGAGCGCACGACTGCCGCAAAGAACTCATAGCTTTGGTACATGGGGCAAATGGTCTACCAACTGAGCTATCTAGCCAGACATATAATGTAAACTTTTCATTGTATAATCTCTATGGTAGAATCTACTGGAACTACTGTCTTTTGACTACAAGGAAAATAGTTATGACATTAAACTGTTTACAACAAGGTTATTATTAATCAGGCTCGCTGACTTGGGCTTGCTCATCAGAGAGCGATTTATTCTGAAAGTAATGCAGTGGTGTAATTTAATCTAAGCAATTTTCTTAGAATTTCCTTGAAAACATATTCAAGCACTTTCAAGGATTTTCAGCACCTGTAAGAACCCTAAATCTTGAATGAAGCTACTGTGCTTCATTGAACACCAGAAACAGCCACTAATGTTGACATTCCTACAGTATGTTTTGTAGTTATAAATAGTTGCCTAAGCATGGGTGTTACTATAAATACTCTGCACAATGGTCTATATATGTGAGCATGCATGAAAGTACATTTGTACATATTACCATTATCCTTGTCAGAGCGGTGAGGGTGGCTGTTGACAGCGCTCGGCTCTCCGTGTGTGGCCCAACGAGTGTGAGCGAGGCCAAAGTGTGTGTACAGCTCCTCGTCCAGGTCCAGCGAGTCTTTCTCTGAACAAGCAAAACACAACAGTAAGACTCCAAAATAAGGGTAAATCGCACACAGACTTAAGTAATGCTTAAGTAATGCTTAACTAATGCGTGACTCCTGATGATTTAATGCATGAGTTAAAGCAGGATGTATCATGAATTCCTGTTGCTCACCATTAACAAATATTCGAGTCTCTATGAGTTTATTTGATCAGCTCATCAGCTGAGGAATGTTAATTCACAGTTACTTCATACACGAATGGATACATGATCAAGATAGCTTGATTTCAGACCTTTAAAAGCATGAAAACATAAAAGCATAAAAAAATAATGACACGACAGCAATCCATTTACTGGCACGAACAAACAGCAGGGGATTTCCAAGACAGAAAAATGCAGTTCTGGTTCTGTTCAATGAACAGTGCTTTTGATTTTTCAGTTTATTTAAAATGAGGGGAAAAAAACTGTACTATGACTTTGCAATAACAGTAAAAATCAACAATAAAAATCAACATAATATTCATTGAACTTTGAGGCCTTTTGTAAAAAGAGAAAAAAGAAGAAAACTTTTCATCGACCCCCCTGTGTTTCCCCGGACCCCTATTTAAGAACCACTGACCTAACCAACTGAGGGGGCAACAGGACAATGTATCAAATTTAGGCATAATGATAAATTATTAATCCATTATTCATCATTGCTCCTCACTTGACTTTGTTTTGTGTGGCACAGGCATTTGTTGAAACAGGAAACTTATATTTAAACTTGAAATTTAAAAAAATGACAAGACAAAATGAAAATGAGAAAATAAAATAGAAAAATTCTATTATTTATTAATGATATATAAATTGTTAGCATTTTCAGGTTAGGTTGAGGAAAATGCACGAAATTAGCAACCCTAATCTTAACTGAAATACCGAACCACAAACATCAGAAACTAAACTTTATGTTGGGAACCTGTCATGAAAAATGTAATTATAATGTATTAATCATTTAATGTGCATAAACTCACTGTAAAGCTCCTCATCCAGAGCCTTGACCTTTCCCTTCTTCTTGATCAGGCAGATGGTGTTGCTGTTGATATCAGTGGTCGTCTTGTTGGCGCCATCCACAGCAATACCTGCAAACAGGCAAGAGGGGAATAAAATAGATTAATTCATAGTGAGGTTAATAAAGGCACTAAGTCTTCTATATAATGAAACAGCATCATAAAAAGCCAATGTCTCAGTTATGTGAGGTGATCTGGAGTTTAATATGTTTTTATCTGAGGTGTTACTTATTGTGGGTGTGTGTTTGTCTGTGTGTATGTGTGAGTGTGTGTGTAGAAGGCATGAAAGACGTCTGGTGTTGTGCGACTTCATCTTGCTCAAATAGGATGGACAAACACAAGGTGTGTGTGCGAACATTATTAAATGTCCATGTGGCAGGATGTTGCTCTGGGTTAGACGTCACTGGAGTTTTTTCAGGTTGTAGTGGTAGCTGAAACATTTTATTTTTAGAAGGAATGTGTCTATTAAAATACTTCCTGTTTGGCTTTATGATTAAAAATGTGCCCACATGATACCCATTTCACTAAGTCAAGCAAATTTACCAGTTTTTCTTCATTTCATTCAAGATCATTATCATAATTACCCACTTAGAGCAGATGATACGTGAGTGATACATGAATGATACGTGCAGAAGGAAGCATTTCAAAGGACCGATGTGTACTCAAAGGTGTGCTCGTGTCTTTAAAGAAACAATCTAATCAAAAACTACAGTATTTACTGGCGGACACACTGACACATTTATGTATGTACGTGTTACAGAGATTCATCATTCAGCTAGTTATGAAACAGATGAGACCATCAGCAAGAAAAGTGGTTATTTTTATGTAGTAGAACCCAACAGATTGGATTGTTGGGGCAGATACCAATATTAGGAGGTAAAAAGGTTCCAATATCTGTCTTTGGGCAGAATATAATATACAGAATAAAAAATATATAATCAAGACAATCGTGACAAAGAGATGTAGTGGAGACTGATATTTTACTGTTTAACAGTAAACATTATTGTCCAAAATTATATCAGGACACTGAAACAGTGAACTTTCACTGACATTTTTAATAATTATAAATAACTATAATTAAAATAGTTAAACCTGAATTAAGAAAAGGGATCAATATACATAAATGCTGCCTATGAAGCTAACAAATAGTACAATCTCCATTATGTTCTGTTAAAGTTTTTATATAGGCACATTGGACAACAGTACAAATATAGACTCACATAGCTGTGATAGACCAATATCGGGCCAATAATATTGGTCTTCTATATAGCTATTCTTAATGACTGCCATCTGGTCAGATTCCCTGTGAAATCAGATGAAATGAGCTTGTGTTTATATTTTCCTCAGCAAAAGTTACAGTGAGTTGCATGTTAGCCAGTTAAAAAGAAGCAAGAGTATATTTTTATTTAGATAATTTTACTCTTGACTTTATATTTTGTGGTTATGGTGGTGGAAACACTACTGCGTTTGTGTACAGGGGCCTTTAAAATCAACAAAATATTAAAGTTTGTTGTAGTAGTATAACTTTAATGAAATTGTCTGTCTTAATGCTGCGAATGCTGTCAAACGTTGCGTGAGTCTCATTTTTTTAAGGACATGAGACACAGGTGTTGCCAAGGAGTACTTTAAGCTTTTGTGCATAGTGTGTTCATGTGTGTGTGTGTGTGTGTGTGTGTGTGTGTGTGTGTGTGTGGCAAGGCTGTGAAGAGAAGTGTCTTACCTGCTGAATCGTACCCTCTGTACTCCAGTCTCTGCAGTCCCCTCACCAGCGTCTCAAATATCTCCTTTCTGGTGCGAGGCACTTGGTAATTGAGGTAGGCAAAGATCCCTTTTAGAGAGGGAGAAAAAGAAACACAACTTGAATCCTCTGAGATGCTCAAACCTTTCAGGCAAAGTTTACAGAACTGCAGAGTGTGCAGATAGTGGCATCATTTGAGCTGAGTACTATCATATTTTGTTTACAGTGGTATTTCTCAGGAGATTTTGACCGTTTTTACCAATTCTCAAGTGTTAAAAAGATGGTTAAACTGTACATCAAATCTGTGTAATAAATCGTATCAGCCTAAAAAGTGCTGCAACGACTTATGATCATAATGCTCTAAGTCCTTACACATTATAACCTTTCAAAATGTGAATAGGCACCTGAAGAAAGTACAATGTTTATTACAGATTTATGTCCAGAGAAACTTCACACTGGGTGCTGCACCTCAAATTTCAGATGATGTAAATCACTTCTATGTGGCATAATACTGCTGCTCCCCCTAAAGACCCCTGACCCCAAGACAAAAATAAGTGTATGGTAGGAAGGGGTTGAGTAGAGGAGGTTGGAACAAACCGTCGCCGATAGTCGTTAGATGAGATGACAGTCATACCCACGTTCCGGTTCAGTCATAGATGACTGACGAAGAATGCAGCTGATCAAGGGAGAACTCTTAACACGTAGATCTTTTATCATCTGTAATCTTCACTTCGGCTCCAACTAACAAGGGCTACACAGTTTTCACTTCCCCCCCCCCTCAAACTGATGATTCGAATAATTAAATTGTTGACAGCTAATAGATTTGATCATTGTGGATTTGAACATATAAACATAATATGCTTGGGAAGGACAAGAACTCACAACAGAAATGGCATCTCATGATTCAATATGAGTCAAGCTGATGCATCCTTAAACTAACTGTCTTATACAGTATGAGACTGCTGAATATGTTGCCCTCATATACCCGCCCACCCGTGTGTGTGTGTGTGTGTGTGTGTGTGTGTGTGTGTGTGTGTGTGTGTGTGTGTGTGTGTGTGTAGGAATGTTCCGGCCAGCTCTGCTCCCGCAGGCACACAGCTGGCCATTGACGGACGCACATTGCGCGCAGTGTTGGAGCAGTCAGGTAGGCAGGCAGGGTGGCTGGTGCTGGTGCACTCCCCCACAGCCTTGGCCTCTTCCTTACAGACACGGGGAGAGTCCGAAGAAAGTTAAAGATTTACTCTGGGCAGTAAACGTCCCTCAGAGTGGCACATGTGAGGCTGTTAAAATGTGCGATATTAGTAGTACTGGTTCAATTTGCGTTTGTTTTGACGGTGTAGATGTGAAACACCTCGTGAAAGCAAGATAATAGCTTGCATCAATTATTATGACAGTACTGGAATGAAGTCGTGTGCTCTACACCAGTGAGTGAAAACACTGACACGTAGCAGTTTAAAGCTCTTCAGGCTTCCACACACATCAGAAAACGATCGGAGACGTTTATTCAACGGTTGCAGTTCAAAATTAAACTAAAACTATATAAAAAAGGATCAGAATAACTACATGAGACCAGCTGTGCGATAGGATAATGGTGAATTCTTCTGTGTATCGCTTATGACATCAGTGTTGTAGGATTGGCACCGCAGGAGCCCGTGCGTAAAACGCACTATTCTTCCCAACAAGTTTTAAAAGATATGATGTGGATAAAAATAAAATCTTACCGCACATGGTTCAAGCTGTACCGTCGTTGTTGGACTCCTCTCTGTAAAAAAAAAGACTTTCCCGGTTGGAGTGATGCTTCTGCCTCTGCCGTGTAAAATCCAGGGCGACTGCTGCACACTCCCACTATAAATTTAAATGGTGTTTCCTGGCGGCCCCTCCTCCTCTCCTGTCAGTCCTCCTGCTGCTGCCTCACTGTCACAGATGGATAGACGCCTATTAACTCAATTATTTGTCGACCCACCTGTTAATGTCAGCGGCATTCAAGAGTTCCATTGAGACACAAAACGATAATGGAAGTGAGGTGACGTTCACCTCAGCTGGTCAGCCAAGTTTGACACATGTATAGTTTAACTCAAGTAGTTGTGCGCACCTGTCAATCATTCTTTGATCACGTATTTAATCAAGGTTAGGTCCTGATTTCTTTGCAGTGGGTTTCACAAAATATTAACACTCTGATTTTTTTTTTAAACAAATAAACATCAGTAATGTTGCTATAATAACTACGTAATTGATATATATTACCCATGTACTCAGTTATTCCACCATCCCCATATTACTGTCATAATATCGATATTGAGGTCTTTGGTGAAAAATATAGGTCTCGCAATATTTGATTTTTTTTTATCCATATCACCCAGCCTAACTGTTGGGTATTTTCATCAACAGCAAATCATATTCTATGTAAATAATAAAAATCATATACTTCATCATAATGATGTTTTGTCACACATTTGACCATTATTAAAAAACTTGGCCACATTGTGATTTTGATAATATTTCAATAACTATTCTATATGATCATCATAGATTTGCACTAGGCTATTAAAGAATTTATGGTAGAGAAAATGTGTATATCAAGATATATATTATATTGTATATTGTGGCATAGCCTAAAAATTTTGAGATATTATTTATAAGCCATATTGACCAGCCTTAACTTTGCTACAGTTATTTAGCAGCTTTAGTTACTTTACATATTAAAAATTAAAATGTTTTGTCAAAAATGAAAATACCCAATACCATACATACACGGTCAATTAATCAGTTATAGTCAGATGACAGAAAATTAACTCAAAGTAACTTTTCATGTAAAAACATTTCATGGTTTGAGCTTTGTCAATGTAAGGATTTACTGCTTTTAATTTGAAATAGGGTAAAGGTGTAATTTATGGTCATTTTGACAATATTTCTCACTTTAAAATTTTTTTTAATTTTTTTTTATTTTTACAAACTAAAATAATCAATCAATTAAGAGCTAAAATAATAAGCAGATTAATCTATAATGAAAAGAATCATTGGTGCCGTCCCATAAAAACTAGCTTCACCTCAACCGACTGCAACAATAAAATCTAACTGTTACATTAAGACGTAAAAATAATCATGAGATAACAGTCAAACAGTCACAGTTGACATTTTTCTGAGTATTTTTACAGTGTGGTATTATTACTTTTACTTCTGTAGAAGATTCTTTGCCTTTTATTAATCCCTGAAATCAACAGTAATGAATCTAATTCAACAAATAAATGTAATACCTCTGTAATGTTGTGTATTTGTTGCTATATGGTAAAGATTCTGTTGCTAAGTTACATCTAATTGTACCGTATATATACAAGAATGGTTACCAGGGAATGAATGAGCGAGCAACAAAGGAGGAACTAACTACTAATTATTAGAGTGCGTTCTTGAACAACTGCATCAGTGACAATTTGGAGCTTAAGGGGAAATCACAGCTAGAAAGTATTAAGGAAGTATTGATGAGATTTATGTTCCGTGGCACCTGGAATGATCATATAAGGGCTTTACAGATTACTGAACTAATCACACTGGTTCATGAGCTTGTTATCTAATCCTACAGGTAGCTCACTAATTCCTGTGTAAAATAACTTCCTGTATGAAGCTCCAGAGCCGTGAGTTCATTGTGGCTGTCTTTGTAGTCTGCTCAATCCATCACGGGCACAAAATTGTCTCACTCAGGTTCATCAGATCCCCACTGGCCACTGTAACTACCCACCATGTCTCCTGTCTGTCAATCCTTTAGAATCTGTTCAGATCTTGGGAGGTACCTTGAAGAAATGACAAAGTGACCCAAAATGGTGTGAATGACTTATGTTATTTTTTAGATACTCAATACTTCATGATTTGTCCATCATTCAATTCCTGGTTAGAGGTCACACAAAGTGACTCCTGAGGTATTTGGTGAGAATTATAGGCCCCATAATTGATTTTTATTGTCCATATCACCCAGTCCAACTGTTGGGTATTTTCATATACTCCATTATAATGCTGTTTTGTCACACATTTGATGTTCCTAATTTATTAATCATTCATTTCCTGGTGAAAAGTCTAGAAAAGTGCACCACCCCTCTGTGCATACCTTTGTCAGGACAAGTTGCTCAGTTCTGTTGAAAAGGGAGTGACATCAGCTCAAAGGTAATGATGCAAAAACTTGCGTTTAAGATGTCTTGATTACATGACTCAAGTGTTTTTCTGAGGAACCTGTAGCTTCAGGGGATTACTAATTCTTCTTTAGTGATAATTGAACTGTGTAGAATGAAAAAATAAATACATATTTCTGCTCCTACTGGTGATGATAAACTGATTATCTTGGGCATATTTACTGCATTTTTATGTTAATATGACAATGTTTTATGACAGAAACTGAGGGAGTCAAGTCCACTTTTATACCCATGTACTGCCTGATACAGACTGCTTCCTGATCATCTCTGAATATTTAGTGGACTCTGGAACATTTGTTACTTTAGTAGTCTGTGTAGTTAGATTGAAAGGCTTTTATTTTTATGATGATATAAAAAAAAAGGTTTCGATTTTTTTTTATTATTTTGTCATGCACAAATAGTATGCCGAGCCCAAGCAGTCTTACGAATGAACATCATTTACAAAAAACAGACCAGAAACCAGAGTAGCAACATAAATTACAAATAATAAACCAATTAACCATCTTAACCTTTTTTCCTTCAGAGACGAGGGTAGCTTATAACCATTAAAATAACAACCACTCCATTCTGTCATTGTCAGTACACCAGAACATTTCTGGATTTAAACAGACATTTCATTTCGATACTCTTAACAATACAGAAGAAAATGATTCATTCTCAACTTCTCCTACTTTGCATAATTCACTGTCTGTTTTCCTGGATGTTTTTAAACCTGCCAAGGGACAGAGGAAGGATTCCTGTTCTCAGATGTGCAGCTAAAGACCTTTAACTCGTTAAGTTTGCCGTAACACAAGATTCAGGGCCATAATTGTGCTTGATTTGAATATATGTTTGTGATTTTGATTTTGACAAAACATCTTTTAATCATTTTAACCACTTCAAATCGAGCAACCAACTTTCCTCTAATTGCATCCATGATAAATTATTACTATACATACTTTGTATCTCAGCTTCTTCAAAAATAGCATAAAGCTCTTTAGCCAAAGGAGAATTGTGTGATTTACTCCAAAGAAGAGGCACCTTATTGACCTTGTTTTCTAACATATTAAACAAATGATTCCACAGTCCCTATAAGAAAGTCTAATAAGGGTCTAACAAAGGGTCTAATGCTGTCTAATAAAGAACATATTATTTCTAGTTTTTGTCTAATTTGGTACAATATACGGCTTGTTACATCTTATTAGTCCGCTGCTGGGTGTATGTCTAATGTCTAATTTGGGTATAGCTGTGTTATTTACTGTCTAATAAAGAAAACATTATTTCTAGTCTTGTCTTATTTATTTTTGTCTTTGTATCCCCATAAACATTTAACAAAACTGTGATCTGAGAAATGACTGAACAACATAGGTTTACTCATCATTGCTTGATGTAAATCATTCATAAAATCATTTCAGCTGTTAAATTGTATTATATTACCAGGTCATCAAACCAAAGGTCCGACT
Source organism: Lutjanus campechanus (assembly GCA_027495735.1). NCBI lineage: Eukaryota > Metazoa > Chordata > Actinopteri > Lutjaniformes > Lutjanidae > Lutjanus > Lutjanus campechanus. The sequence continues at coordinate 47,600 of JAJHUR010073632.1, forward strand.
GAAACAGCTTTTACACATGTGTCATGCATTTACTGTAACTTTTAAATGTTATCACTTTAATTACTGCTACTCCTTCCAGTTTTCCCTGTGCAAAGGTCTTGCCCAATCTAAGATCTGATGCCAGGCGATGTTTAGGGCAATAATAACCGATACACTAAATGACTTGGACAGGTTTATAATGATTTATTGCATATGCGTTATATGTATATCAACAGAAGACAGATACTGTGGGAGAGTACCGTTAACTCTTGTATAAACTACGGTTTAATTAATAATCCATCTCAACTACATTTGAACTATGGTTGGCATATTTAAAAACATACGAAAGATATCAGTGAGTGGCAGATAAAGTGTGGGAGACACTGCTTATCTCAGTCTCTGCCCGTATCTCAGTTGGGTGGGTACGAACAGGCATTAAGTGTTTATATAAGTCTCTGTATTTCCATTTTTTAATGATTTTAAAGGCCTGTATATTAACAAAAAAAGAAAAGAAAATGTACATAAACAGAAAAATCACAATTCTTCTGTTTTTGTACTTTTTCTTTTGTTGTTGTTGTTGTTGTTGTTGTTGTTGTTGTTGTTTTAAAAAAAAATAGTGTAAGCATCTGTTTCCCACGCCAAATATGTATATAAATGTAAACCAAAAAAAAAAAAAATGTAAATAATGAATTTGAATTTGGATAGGAGGACACAGGGAGCAAATCAGTGAAAGACTCATAAAAATGACACATGAAGGCACAAAACTCGAATCACAGATGAAACGGGTGCTTGTGTGTCCTCTTTGACCACATCATGTCCACTTACTGTCCACGTCTCTGCTTTAGGAATGTGTTAGCGTCTCGCCAAGTCACACGCCTCACCTCGCCTTGTCCAAACCACATCAGCCCATATGTGAGCACGATGATGGAGAACAGGGACGGACTATTTTACAAGTGGCCTGTCGAAAAGTATAATTTGATTTGTTTACCCAGCCCCACAAGAAAGAAACATGACACAAAACTCCATACACTAAAATGGATCCCCTGGGGGTTAATACAGTATTTCTGATTCTGATTTTCTGTTCTTGTTTTTTTTGTTTTTTTTTGTTTTTTTGTTTTGTTTTTTAATCTGTCCCTATTGCTCCACTAATTAGAGTTTTACTCAAAGGTGTCAGAGCTCCACTCAAGGTTAACTGCTAAATAACTTTTTAGCTAGCTAGCTAACAATGTAATTTTTTATTAAATTTTGGGTAGCTAGATATGTACTGTTTATCCATGGGATGGCTTGATTGGCTCACCTATTCTTGTCCTACCAAATCACATGCCTAATGCCTGAACCTACCCATAACCTACTAAACGCAAACGGCCCAAACTGATGATGGCAAAGGGTATTAGCCAATCAGAATCAGAGTAGGGTGGGTCATGACTTTGCCATCCTGTAGGGAAAATTTACATTAAGTTTTTTTTTTACTTTTTAGCTAGCTCAGATAATGTGATGGTTTAACTTTTTAGCAAGCTAGCAAACAATGTAACATTTTATTACCATTTTAGCTATCTAGCTAACAATATTTTAAAAAGCAAACAATGTACTGTTAAGGAATAGAAAACAGCCAGATTTACTAAAAAGGAGATTAGTTTTTAATCTTGCAACAGACCACTGCTTAATTTTAAATCTTGATTTACTCATTTACTCAACCCAGTTTTATTAAACTATAATTAGAGCTAATCTTAGATTAAATACATCTTTGTTGGTGCAACCCAGTCTCAATCCTTATTTTAATACCAGTTTTCCTTGTACATAATCTCATTTGAATGTTTTTAAATACTGTATATGCAAACTATAAGGATAATTTTCCTGATGTTGACCTGAAGTCCACAACTATAATTTTACATGTGAGTATCTTTCTTTGTACTATATAGTGACATGTATTTAGGTGTGCTGTGGATGTGCGTGCAGTGACAGAATCCGAAGAACTGCATTCCTGTCCTGCTTAAGGGATTAATAAGTACAATTAGGTGTGCACCATGACTTTGTTATCCAATGAGATCCACACCAAAGATCAAAGGTTCCTTAACTACTACGATGATATAAAATGATGGGCAAACAGCGAGGTTTTGCCACGGCTAATCAAGGAATCTCATGGAGTTTCAACATTTTGATTTATCTTCTCTTATAGCTTTTGAGAATTTAACCTTTCACTTCAGTTGTCTAGTTTGTTACTTGACTACAATAAACTGGTGATTCATCCTCTCTAATTATTACATATTAATTAAAACTACCAGATCATTATGTCAGGGCAGTGACAATGTCAGAAATATTTGTGAGGATACACCCAAGTTAACAAGTGCTCTGTAACTGTGGGTGAGCCCACAAGAATGATAATAATC
>JAJHUR010073633.1:0-32090 GCA_027495735.1 Lutjanus campechanus
CATAAATTGAACACCCTTTGTGTCAAAATGTTTTAAATGAGTAGTGGCAAAACCTTTAGAGACACTTTTTTTAACACCCCAAACTGTTCAGTAAAGTGAAAGCTCTCATTGTGAATGGAGTTACAAATTTTACATTTTAAAATTGTGTGTAGCAAAGTTTTTAGTCTAACAATGTTTTAATGCTGGAAAAAAATGTATTTTATATTTTTTATAGCCATTTTTATAGCCATTTTCAGCATTTATTTTGCAGTTCCCTAATTTTATTATTATTATTTTAGTTTCAAAGGAGGGCTGAATGCACATCATTCTAATACATTTTGCTTTGATAACACAACAAGAGAAATGTAGTGCATAACATTAAACAGTTGAAGTATTCTTGTCAAGTAATATTTTTTTGGTTCTAGGAGACCCATGTGATTCACACATTCAAAGAGGACTTTTATGGGGAGATCCTCAGTGTTGTCATGGTGGGCTACATCCGTCCAGAGAGAAGCTACGACTCACTTGGTACGACACCTTTTCACTGACTGACTGACAGATACGCACACACTCACGCACACATGCACACACACAATCTCTCAAAGATCAGAGTTTTTCCATAACTCCAGATTTGGTCGCACTGTTCTTCCCCTTTACCTACTATGACTCCATGTACACTCATTATTCTTCTCTTTGCACCTTCCTCACACACTCACTATGTCTTTTCCACTCCCTCATCTCTTTTCCTAATAGAAGCCCTCATCACAGCCATTAACAACGACATCGAGGAGGCCAAGATCAAGCTTGAGCTCCCAGAGCATCGCAAACTGAGAGTAGACAACTTCTTCACCAGTGCTCCCAGCTCGTCTTCAGCCATGCACCCCACCGCCGCATCCACATCACAGACTATTATGAATGGTCACTGACAGCTGGCTGTGACTGTAGCACTTTGAGCACACACACACCAGAACAACAGAGGTTTTTTTATATACACACAGGTCTATGTGTATGTACTCATTAAAACACACATCCTCGTTCTGTGATCTATTTGCTGTCGCCATGGCTGCACAGGACATAATTGTAAACAACCTATCTTTTTTTAATGTGTTTTTCGTTTACTTTAACGTCTCTCTATTTAAAGAGCTGTTTAACTTCCTGTATGGATTTGTTGCAGATATCCATTTACTTAATACATCATGTTTATCCGTATATATTCACACCAGACTGCCTCATCAAACATCACAACTGTATATGAAGGTCTTGGTTCTCACTGGTCCTACTGTATATTTAGAATCCTTTATGTGAGAAGATGCCTAAAATACAGATTTGTGGATGAGGGTGATCGTAAAATACAAGCAGTTTTGTAACAATCTGTATATAAAGAATGACACAAATAGACTGAAAACACAACTTTGTCAATACTGTTAAGCCAAAGTCAACTATTAGCCATTAGATGACTTTATGCATCATTGTGGTAAAATGGCATCTGTGTGAAGACAGGGAGATTGAATTATGAAGTTATGTAAATTTAATAGTATCTTTGCTTTCTCCCTCCATTTTCCTCTCGAGGAAATGTCTTTCACCTTGTCTTTTGTGACACAAGCCCTCGATTGTTTATCACTGCTCCTAAAAATGAATGACCCTAGATGGGATTTGGGGTTTTTGATGCATTGTATTGTGTGTACTGTGTACAAAAACATGTTTTAAGGGTAGGCTTTTAAGATCATTTCAATATATTCCACCTCTCACCATTAACACCCTGCTGGATTGAATGAGAAATGTAGATTCATGATGGGCGATCTAAGGAAAACTAAGACTGAATAGCCAAGCAAGTTCTTATGCATGTCAGTTAGTTGTGTTTTTTCAATGCAACTTGCCAGATGTTCAGACCTACAGTCCACCTCTGTGTGTGTTTGTTACAGGTAGTAAAACATAGGTAGATGAGATATACAGTCCACAGCTGTTCCTGTACTTTTTTACAAAGGGCAGCAGTCTGTGGAGTGTATGAAGACAAATTTACCATAATGCAGGAGTGTGAACAAAAAATCAACATGTTATAACATATATATTGGGTTTTTTTTCTTAGTTCATGCGGTCTTTTAAAATTATAAAAGAAATATATCAAAACCCAGTAAGAGGAGTAGCTCTGTACAATGTGTGTGTGCCTGCACCTGTTACTTTACAGAGAAAATGACATGAAACCTTCTAACATACGAGTGTGTTAAGTTGTCTGAACCCCTGTAAATAATCGTGTTAAATGAATGAAATATATGAGTCTAGCTCTGTAATTTTTGGATTTTAAGTCTCTATTGTAATTTAATTTGTTAAAGTGTTATTTAGGAAGTAAAAGATTTGACTGCAGTTTATGAATGTTAATATTTATCATGCAACAGTAGCTATGAACCTTTCCCAAGAAGACCTTAGCTGCTTAGCTGTTTCCAGGTACCTCTCTACTCTCTGGGAGTTTTTGTATGTCCTTTAAGCTGTTTAATTTCTTTACTGAAAAGGAAATAGGTTTCTAAAATCTTGTAAATGGGTTCCAACTAAAAGGATCAAAGAACCAATACAGGAAGCAGTACTTCACTGTAATTATGATGGCAAATTCACTGCTAAGCTTTTCTTCCATGTTGAATGCTACTTCACCCGTTATATTCATCCTCTATAGCACTTAATGTACAGAAGGAATCTCTCTCTAACTTACACTGACTTGTAATGTGCTACTGCTCCAGGCTCATTTGTTTCAATTATTTGTTATTGTTTACACCGGGACCAGGGTTACTGCATGTATAGTTAAAGATTCAACACATCTTTTATGTTTTACTTCTTTGTGTTATGTATAATTTAATCAAATAAATGGCTTGATCAAGGCTTGTTGGATGTTGTTGCAGCCATGGGATCTTTTTGGGATTTCCTGAATCTTGCCTGAATGTTATTGTCCTAAATTCTGCATCGGTAAATATGCACATCTACAAACATTACTTAATTATACAGTATGTCATTTTCTTTAAAATATGTCATTAAAAACTGATATTTTGGTATGTTGTTTCCTTCTTAAATGTGCCGTGTCATCAAATAAAGGTCACATTTTCTGTCAATTTCAGCACAAGCAGAGGGCGAGTGGGCATTAATCATCCAGATTTTCCTGTAAATTTATATTAAGCCTAATCATTCATGATGAAATGATTTTTAGAACAGATGCACGATTTTTAGTCTAAATGCATTATGCATCTGATCTTAAAACCATGTTTACTGTATGTATATATGTATAAAAAGTCAAAGTCACACTGGATATCCCTATACAGTATGCGTGGAGGTTGTTCAGTGGCAGATGTCCCTGAGTCAATGTTGTGTCTATTTGTAGAGTTCAGTACAAGATAAGACACTGGGCTCAGCCTGTTCTGCTGGAGATTCAGGGTAAAGGTTATAATACCAAGTGCCAACTTTATGTTGATGTTTCTTTAGCTCAATAAATAATGAAAAATAATTCAACATAACAGCCTTAAGCAGCTACTTTAGGGTTTATCTCTAGAGGCTTTCATTTTCAGGTTGTGTGAGAAAACTGAATATTAGACCAGTACATTTTTTTCCCATTTACACGTGCCAATGTGCACGTGGACATGCAGTCTTAAAATAAGCCCTTGTGACATAGATGAGGAACCAGTTACATCAAGACATTCTTGTTTCTAAAGCTTGCAAAAACTGTCCAGATAGTGTGTTTGTTTAGTAATACTTATAATTTATGTTGCTACTCTGATTTCTGGTCTCTTTTTCTAAATAATGGTGTCTTGGAAGCCTGTCAGAGCTGGCCCACTGCACATGACACAATAAGAGAAATTAAATTAAATCAAAACTACACTTGAATAGGTCAATATAGGCTCAAAATGAATTGTCCTCGTTTAAAATGAACACACTAATTCTGCTTTTGTACAAAAAACAATCACAACCTGTTGCTAAGCTCAGCAATTACAGGCAGCAGTTATCAGCAGGTATGTGGATTTACATGCAGTTCTTCCCCAAATTCACCTCTGTTCACCTCTGTACAACAGCACATCTGCAGGTTAATGCAGGACACAAAATTTGAGCATGCACACTCATGACACAGATCAAAGTCCAACTTTATTATGAAACAATCATTCACACTCACTGGACATTTTACCCCAACCAAGTACAGAAAAAAATCCTAATTATTCGCTGTTCACACTTTCAAGGGAGACACCTGTTTTTATCAAGGATACGGCATCATAGGCCAGACGCACACAACTCTGAAGTCAAAACACTGCATAAGTAAAAGAAAATATTTTGAAGAATCTACTGCAACTTTCTGCTGTGTTTAGAGGAGAAACCCCTGAGAAAAGATTTTCCTCTCTGTGTAAACTAACCTGATAAGATCCAAACAGTACCACACATAGTTACAGATGAGATTATGCTTGCTTTGAATTTTGAGGTGACTCCTGCAGCGTGATACACAGTCCATTTTACAAAGAAAACAAAGACACAAGTACTGACTTCAATATTGCAGCAGTGATTATTACTAAGTGCTCTAGACCAGATGATGCATAAACAGAGGAAGTAAGATTATATTAGCATTCTGTCCACATTTATCTAAGCAATATAAACAATAATTACTGTATCTTTTTGTGATGTAAACATACAATATTTTCTTCGAATAAAATTATTCATTCTAGAAAATGTAAACAAACACATGAACATGATTGTCAAAGCATTCACAACTCCCCCCTGACTAAAAAGAAATCAAACTCTTCACACAATATGTTTATTAGAAATACCCAATCAAAGGAAAAGGTTGAATAATTTGATGGGAAAACGAAGTTATTGATGTTGAAGGAAAAGATTTGACCAGAAAAGAAATCAGCAACTTGGCCCACAACCAAATGTGTCTCAGATGACCTTCATGATGACTTAATGAAACAGAATCTAGATGACCAATGTGGGTCTACTGACTAACTCTACACTGGCACTAGTCATTTGATTAATTGTATATTTCTATGCCAGATTTATATACATACACTAAACAGTGTGACCAGGGTTGGACTGGATCTTTTCACTACTGTGTAAACATTAGATCATTTTAGATCATATTAGTAGAGCTTTTACTACTACTACTACTACAGCAGCTTTACTGCTACTGCTACCGCTAATTCTGTTCCAATTTCATCGTTTTTGGCAATGTTTTGCAATTTATCTGTCTGTATGACTTTTGGTCAGCTACCACCTCTGCATACAGAAACTATTCAAATGTTTAACTTGCTCTTTGTATTTAGCAATTCAGTAAATCTTTGTGATATCAATATAAAGCATTTCTCCTTTATTTATTTCACCTTGCAGCTTTTAAGAATTAAAGTTTAGTTTCCAGCTTTTCCAGCAATGTTTTGTAACTCATATCTTCTTTGGGTGACACATTTCAGATGCCAGTTTTTTTCAGCTGTGCAGTGCATTGCATTTTAGGTTTCAGGTTGGAGATGCTTCAAAGAGTCACTTGACAAGAGAAAAAATAATCTTAGTTTGTTAAAAGGAACAGCACAAATATGATCAGATAGACAGCATTAAAATGTTGATTACACCATGTTTTATCAGGTTTCAGTGTTACTTGTTGTTAGGTAATTGGTTGGTATAGCTAAACTGTCTTCCAGATAATGTAATTCCTAATAATATAATTCAAAAACATTTTGGTCAAATGAAAGTGTGTACCCGTTACCCTCCTTCACCCTCTTTAGATGATCTGAAGAGATACAACTTTTGAATTAAAGAGACATCATGTATCTGAAGAGTGGTCAGTCTCCCCCTCTGTTTCAAGCACTTTTCCAACACCAAATAATTTTCAAGACATGTTCAGACTGCAAATGATACAGAGGGAAGAGCTACTTCTTTCCAGTCAGGTCTTTTGTGCTTTCTTTTCATCTGTATGAGTAGCTCTCATCGTCATACTCTAGCTCAATCTCATCTTCTTCCAAGAGTCCATACTTGAACTTCCTATACACCGTCCCATCTTGCCCCATGTACACAATATCATCATCGTCTTCTTCTTCATCTTCCTCACATTCAATGACTGGGTCGCTGTACTCCCCAAATGGAGAAGTGGTGGGTTTTGAGGCTATGTCTCCATTGGTGTCCAGTTTCTTATAACCTCCAGCTTTTGTTGCGATGGATGCGATGGCGAGTGATTTAGAGCGAGCACTGAGGAAGAGGAAGACCCCTCCGCCCACAGAGAGGATAAGTAGAACACAGACAGTGACAAAGAGTCTGGCAGAGCTCCCTTGAGCCCCTAAATCCTCAGCTTTCCCCATCACAAAGTTGACACCCAAGATACACTCCACTGAGAAGAAGGAGATGAAGCAGATTATTAGATTACATACACCCAACAAGTGTCAGGAACAACAACTTGTGGAAAACTATTGGTTGGGTGGCAACTAGTGTCACCCTGCAAGTGCCACAGGAATTTAGTTTTGTCATCACTGCTGGTGTTGTTAGTGTTAAGAGTTTTCCCTCTTCTACAAACTACAGGTTAGGGCTTGTATTGGATAAGTGAAACCCCTAGACTCTACCAGTCTGTAATAGTTAGGTAAAGTTAGTGATTTCAGTGGACAACTCATCTGTTTAAGGTGGAAAAGTCACCAAAGAAAAACAGTGTATGGCTGAGGAAAAAAGGAGGTTGCAGGAAAAATGGATCAACTTGTGCTTCATCGGACCTCGGGGGACAAATAAAATGATGAACAAACAGTTTGGTGCACAATAAATTTAATATTAAACACCATTATGAGGCCAATCAAAAATCCTACGACAAGTCTGTGGGTTTTCCTGTGAGCTCTTCAATCATGATGCCTGCTCCCTTAATTGATACTCAGTCATCAAAACTTTGGGAATCCCTGGATTAGATTGCCTGTCTGGCATGATTCTGTTTTACAGAGGTCTTACTTGAATTAAATGAAATGTAGTCTTGTCTATGATGACCAGCGGCCAAGAAAGCTTGGAAAATTTCTCGTCATGGGATCATAATTATCATCATTCTGAAATACTCAAAGCCCTGTTTGTCAGGAAAATAGCCGAATTAGATGAATTATACACCAGCCATAACAAATGAAAGATGCCCTGAAAGAATGTGACAGATGACTCACACACTCATAATTGCTATTTTCCTCAATACAATGATCTGTGTGTTTTTTGCTGGAAGTGTGTTTTCCAGTGTGGGTTCTTGTTTACCTCGTGAGGCTATGCAGTCACAGCACTCCCTGGATATTGGTTTATCATCATGGCGCGACTCATTTCCGCAGCAGGACAAGCAGCGGCCATCATCGGACAGGATCTGGAGCGCTGGACACACTGTGCAGTTCCACATGCTGGGACCTCGGCAGTCCACGCAGGACAGGTCACATCTCTTGCAGACTCGTTCATCGCTCTTGGACTCAGAGTCCTGCAGCAACAGAAGATTATTTTATCTTATTTATACTGTAGATAAAATAATAAATATTATGTTATTTTTCATCATAGCCTGCATTTATTTTATGATTCAACTTTTAACAGGCTTTAATTGTTTCCACAAACTATTTTATAGGCCTGTCATATTCAAGTACCAGGCTAGGCCTATTATTGTTCTTTCCTGTGTTTTTCATTGGGCTTATTTTATTTCATTCTTTATATTTTTTGTATTCTATAATATTTAAAATGATCAGAATCTGTATTTTGTTTTATGTATGCACTAAGAACAAAACTCTCTGGATGTGTGTGCATGCATGTTATAGGTACATACATATATTCTGGGTTGACTTGCAGCAATTATTATAATATATGTGTAATATCTACATGTTATTCATCTTTTCATGAGGCAATTGTGGTTTGTTGAATACACACAAAACCTTATAATTTTGTAAAGGAAGTAACACACTAGTTGTCTGTCACCTGTGAAGCAGCATAGAAGCCTACGAGACACTGGGATTCACAGATACCACCCATCATCTTGTAGCCGTCATAACAGGACTCACAGGCCAGAGCGCCCTCATCTGGAAGGAGAGAGACAAAAAAGTGAGATCACACAACAGGAAATAGTGTCAAATGTCATCACATGGCTGAACTGGAGTTTCCAAATGAAAAGTATATCAAAAGGCACAGCCTGGGGGGAAAAAGGTCACTGTTGCAAATCCCTTTGAAATATGGTCTAAATGTTCGAATCAATCATCGTTTTCAAATAGTAAGTGAAATTTTTTTTTTTACTTTTGAACCAATTCTGAACTTCTTTTCCCTGGTGACCATAGTCATTTTTATAAATGTCTTTTTAACAGAAAAATGGTGGTCATGAGTGTAGGGATTATGTCAACTCTTGAAAGGTTTTCTGATATTTATGACATTTATTTATGTCATTTTAAAACCCAAAAATATCACAGAAAAGGAAAACTGTGACACAACAATTTGTGCTCAGTAATGTGAATCACACAGAAACACAACCCAAATAAGTCATGATAGGCTTCCTTTACCGCTGCAGGTCTTGCAAGTAGGGTGACACTTGTGACAGATCTTAGACCAGGTGTCTTGATAGTAGCTTGGAGGGCAGCTGCGCAGGCACTGTCCCTGCTGCCTCAGGTAGACGTAGTCCTCCCGACAGCTCAGACAGTTTCTGTTCCCACGACCCCAACACCGGCTGCAGGAGGGGTCACATCGCTGGCACACCATGGTGGAAGTGTTGCCAAAGTGACTGAAAAGGAGAAAGGTGTTTAGTTTGTGGTGTTCTCTGATGGAAAAAGAAACAAGACTTTGTTTATCTGTGCTCTTCTTCTAACCTCTCTGAACAGAACTCGACACAGCTGCTTCCCTGCTTGAAGTATCCGGGTTTACAGGTGACACACTGCACACTGTGATGACCAACACACGACTGACAACTGATGTGACAGCGTTCACACACACGTTCATCCTTGTCCTCTGCGTAGTAACCCACAGGACACTTCTGCACACAGGTGTTGTCTGATGGACACAGAGAATAAGTGAATAAGACTACAGTGAATATGGTGAATAAGAGGTATGACATTTACTATCAAGCAGAGGTGGCTACCAAGTCTTTTTTTTCCCAAGTCAAAAGTAAGTCTCAAGTCTTTGCACTCAAGTCCCAAGTCAAGTCGCGAGTCCTAAACCCTAAGTGTCGAGTCCTAAACAAGTAATATTACACTATTCACCAAATGTAATGCCATTTTAACTAAGTTGGAAGTTGTTATGTCTCTGTCTGTAATTTCCAACCTGTACGTTTTGCATACTGCAGTTCATGTTTTGTTGACCCCCGCATAGCTTTTTTATAATTTTTTTAAAAATTGGACCTCAGTAATGTGACGTTGATCTGACACTGTCAAATTGATTCATTTGGTTCAGTTGATTGCGTTTGCAAACACTTCGTCTTACTCTCCCCTTCTATGTGTGTAGGACAGGAGTCTCAAACTCAAATTGTCTTGGGGCCATTGATTGTATTGTCATCTCACAGGGGGGGCACTTCAATGTTCAAGTACTGCAAGAAAGTGCAATATTTCTGAAAATCTTTTTTTCTTCCATTACTAACAAGTTTTAATCACACTTAACAAAAAATGCAAAAATCAGTTTCTTATATATTTATATATAAGTTATAAGTTATAAGTAATAAGCTTTGCACTGGACACAAACTCAGCAACTCTTCTATCACTTTGAATCAGTCATTAAACACCTCTGATGAAAATGGCAAGCTGGCCACTGTTGGTTTTGCCTGTGCCAAATGTGGTTAAAACTCTACCTTCGTTACTGGTCATAAATGAAACTTGATAACATGCTTATCCGCTCTGCAACTGTGTTTGCTGGAAGAGAAATATTGTCAAACAAGCTATTCTTTTCTGGACATAAAATATTAACAAATTGCAACATGCAATCCTCCAGAAACACATTGTTTTAATAGAAGTGTGTTTTTATTTCAATTCTATTCAATTCAAGGGTAGTGTAAATTGGAGTGAAACAACCAGAAAAAATAATTAAATTAAATAATTTTGCTGGCAGGATTATCTTATATTTTTGACATCATGTCACAGGCCAGAAATGAGCCCTGGGCTGCCAGTATGAGACTCCTGTTATACACTAATGAAACATCTATATTTGTGGCATATTCTGCCAATAAAACCCTGAAAATCTTTCACACTGGTCCTTAAGTGTCGATTTGCTGCAAACATTAACATTAGTTGATTCAGGAAATGAAGGGAAATGAATTGCTATGTGGCACACTTTAAACAACTTTTTAAGCTTTGGGCTCAGAGGAAGGTATCAAGTATTTTCAAATCAAAATACTCAAGTGTGTGAAAAAAGTTGAGTTGAAAGTCTTCCAAATCGAGTCTAAAGACATTAAATTTGTGACTTAAGTCTGATTTGAGTCCAAGTCATGTGACTTAAGTCCACATCTCTGCTATGAAGTAATCAAAAATAATTTCTCTTCTGGCTTATTTTGATAATTTACTCAGCAGGAAGTCTGGCTCATTGCAGCTGAGGCAGTGGTCTTTTCCAGGCCCAGAACAGCGATGGCAGACTTTGTGACACTTTTGGCAGTCCCCATTCTGGTCCACGTATGTGTCCAGAGCACACTGACTGAACCACACGCAGTGTCCACTGGCATCTTTACGCCTGTTGGTATCACAGCTGAGGCAGGATGTGGGCTCATGGCCAGAGCAGGTCAGACATGACCTGTCACACTCTGGGAAAATCAAGACACAGTCAGCTGATAAGTTTTTATGTCATTTTATGTTATTTTGCATGATCAAAATAAACTTCCACCTTCCCTACCTCTGCATTCATTGGTTGTCTTATCATAGTAAGTGTTGCTGGGACACTTAGGCAGACACTCTCCATTGTAACGGACAGCTCTCCAGTTGCGGCACTCAAAACAGTCATCAAGGTCAGGTCCATCACATGTGGCACAGTCAGCATGGCAACGCACACACTCCTGTTGTTTTTCGCTGGCAAAGTAGCCATCTGGGCAATCATCCACACACTTATCATCATGGAGGAAGTAGTACTGGTCACACACTGGCACAGAGAGAAACAAAGAGAAAATGCTTGACTCGACTAAATTGCTTACTTGAGGCGAGCCCTTAAGCTCGTGTAAATAACATAATAGCTGTTATTCAACAGACTTACATGTTAAAGTATTAGAAATAGAGTTTCTGCTTCAATTCCTTTTGCACCAAAGACTATTTTTTCACTCCTGCAACCCAATCATATGACTAATTGTGGTTTCCACTTTGGTGCAATGACAACCTGTACATTTAGGGAAAACTTTCTTAATGTTATGTTAAGTCATTTCCTTCAAAGACCAATGTGTAGGACTTTGTGGCATCTGGCTGTGAGGTTGTAGATTGCACACAACAATTCTTATATTCAGATGATTATACACTAATGAAAACATTCTTATGAATATGATATTTCATTTCAGCCATTCTGCTACTAGGCCAAGACCCACCGTATTTCCTAATAGTTTAGTCCTAAGATAAAATGTATATTATAAATTTCAGTCATAAAGATGTTTAGGTAGTGTACGTTCTAAAACTTCTCTGATGCTGACAAATTTTTATCTGCTTTAAATTCCTCCAACTCATCTTCTCTCTAGTGCCTCCTACAGTATATTCCTCCATCCCTCTTGTCATATGATTTTCCTCTTTACTGTAAAGGATTCATGGAAAATAAAGAGTTTATCCACCATTTTACAGCTGCTTGACTCAAGCTAAGCCCATCATCAGTTAAAAGACACACCTTCAAGCAGGTAGCCCTGTTGTAATGGAGATGCAAATCCCTGCCATGCTGGGCTGACATGCCCAGTCAAGTTGAGTCATGCCAAGCAGCATGTGTATGGAAAATGGGTATGACGCAGGTGGCTCTAACCCCAAGTTTTCGCATTTAACAACCTGGGAATGAGACTCATAATTGAACTATCTTTCTCTAGAATCGCCTACCCCAGCTTTAATCCTGCTCTCAACATCTTCCATCTCTCTGCTCTTCACTGCTTCACTGAGCGTACTCACTCTGACACAGGCCATCTTGATTGCACTCTCTACAGTGAGCTGGACAGCGATGGCATTCTGTCTCAGTAGTATAGTAGCCCTCTGGACAGTGTGATCTGCAGGAGTGGTCCAGCAGCAAGTACTGTGTCTCACAGGTCAGACAGTGAGAGGAATTTCCCTGGCAGGAAGCACACTCTGGAGCACATGACTGGCATACACCATCCTGTGGAAACCCTCTTTGAGAGAGGCAGTGGGAGGAGAAGATATGGTAAAACTGATGTATTACGAAGGAGCATGTTTCATGTGCAAGTTAAAAATTGAGAAAAAAAGGAAAGCACCTTGGACACTCCACCACACACACTGCATTGTGTAGGTAAAGCCCCCTGCGACAGCGCTGGCATTGATGGGCCTCCTGACACATGACACAACCCTTCGAGCAATCGTCACACCGGCTGGACACCTTGTTGGCAAATGTACCGGGTGGACAATGAGACATGCAGGTCTGTCGAGCAGTCAAAAAATGACCTGAAGACACGGAGACAAATCATTTCACTGTTACAAGAAAAAGAATAAAGGACACAAAAGCTGTCAGTGGTCAGCAACTTGATTAAATTTAATGTAGCATCAGACACATTCAATGAAGGCCACGTCTATACTGTTCATTATTTCTCTGCCTTTTTAAAAATCTTTTCTTGTTCTATGAATTTAATTTTTTGTATCGGTTTTTTCTATCGTGTCTTGTTTGTAATGCTATACTGTAAAGAGCTGAGTTGTATGTTATTATGAAAGTTGCTATACAAATAAAAATTATCATTAATTTTTAATTCAATTATTATCATTATAATGCATTATAAATACATTAATAAGACATTACAATGCATTAATAAGGCTTTGTAAAACTCTTTATAAAGTTTATGATCATGCAGGACAACTTAAGGTTTTATAAGTGGCATTATAAATATGTTATGTGACATCATGTGTTATAAGTTAAACATTCATAGTGATGTATGATGTAACTGCTCCAACCTACCATATTAGATCTAAGTTTATGAAATTAAATAATGCCTTTTAAACATCAATAATGCATCACAGCATGACTTTGTGAGCTTTAAGTAAAGTGACAGCACTATAAGATTATTGGCAATTGGATAACACAATTATGAGGAAGGAGGAGTTTATTTGTGTAGTGCTTATCAAAAACATTGTTACATTGTGCTTTACACATACATCACAATAATAAAACACCCAGTAATGGATGAACGGGAAGGCATATGGAATAAATGAGGAAATGAAACTTAAAAACAATGGATGATTAAAAAACATTCATAAAACTCTATGGATAAAATATGCAAACAATCTGTGTATTAAAACTTAAAAATACATAAACCAGTGCAAGACCTAAGTGCAACATCAGGAATAAAGTAATTCAGTAGTTAAGAATTATGATGAGAAAAAAAGTATTTTAAAATGTCTTTCAATCAAAATAAGTCTTCAGAAGTGATTTACAAGAAAATACTGACGTAGCAAGCTGGAGTTCTTCAGCTATTTACCTAAAACGTCTTCGACAAGCCCATTAAACATGTAGTTGAGGCATACAGACAGCACAGCACATGTTTACCTGAGTAGCAGCTGCTGCAGTTCCCCCTCCCTCCATCAGAGCAAGTCTTACAAGACGAGTGGCACAGCTCACAGTCACCCTGACCTGATGGTAAACAGCAAACAGAAACCAGGACAACATATGTTGACATTAATGATAATGAAGGCGGAAAAAATCAGAGGGGACAAAATGTCATACAAACTGAAAGCATGCGACATGAGATGAAAAGGATGTGTTACTGAGTACTCTAATTCACTGCAACATACTTCACTTCATAGCAGAAGTTGACAGCAGTACTGCCAGCTTAATCTGGGTTAGATTAAGCGAGGAAAGCTGCAGAAAGTCAGCCTCACATATTACAAGTACAACTGCAATCAAAGACAAGCTTCAGTTGATTCAGTTCCTTAGTTTTCTTGAAGCATAGGAAATTAAATTAATTTACATCCATCCAAAACAAAAGGTCAGAGGTGTGTAAATGCTGACAACATTTAGCACTGAGGTTAAATGAACATACCGTTTCTGAAGTGTTGCTCAGGGCAGAGAGCAAGCTGTCTGTTCTCTACACACTCCCCGTCCTTCAATGTGAATCCGTCCTCGCAGGAGTCACAGTCGTCATATTGGGGCCCTCCACAGGTACGACAGGCGCGATGACAAGGCTCACAGTCCCGGCTCTCCTCATCCACATAGAAGCCCTTTCTACAGTGATCCACACACTTTCCATCTGGACACACACATACATTTTCATTACCTTTAAACTTATTTTTCTTTTTAATGAAAGTAGTAATTTGTCATCTCTGACACTTTTTTGTAAGTACAGTTTTTACTGTGATGTATACAGTTCTTTAAAAACATTCTCATAATCATTTTCAGGGATAACTTCTAAATTACAGTGTTTTATATCAAAATCAGATGCTGATCACAGTGTCCCCAGAGCTGCTTTTAATTGGAGAGATTCTGAAAACTACAGAATTCTTATTATCCATTTTCTCTGTCTAATCTAAATTGTTTTCTCTCCTCCTGCTTTTAACTTCAAAACAGATTTAAAACATGTTTTTTTCCAGGATGATGTTTCTAAGTTCTTTATTTATCTTTTTTTTTTTTTTTTAAACTGTGAAAACAGTTGTTGTAATGCTCATTTTGGCCACAAGAGGCTGAAGGGCACCACTACCCAATTTTGTGAATAATAATAGATTTCATGTTATCTTTCAATTAAGTTTTGATTTCACCAATTGCCTTTGCTGTCATGTCTTTCATTTGGCTAGAAATGCATTTTAATTGATGCCACATAATTTCAGACAAGTTTTAGAGTATGGCTTAGTGGCACACTTCAGCCTCTTGTGGTCATAATGAGTATTACAACTACAACAACATTTAATCCTGACAAAAAAGAAAAAGAAAAAAAATCACTTGCTAAATTTTCCCTACCTGTTCAGATGATTAAAAAACAAACAAATGTAGAAAGGTTATCCCAGAAAAATCTTTTGTTTCGCCTGTTCTCCAGTTAAAAACACAGGAGAGAAAACAATTTTAGATCAGACTTATAAGAACTATTTTTTCTCGTAATACTCTCAGGGCTTCCATATGAAAACAGTGCAGTGACACTGAAACTGGTGTCGGCTCCTCCATGCAAAGTGTCCTATTCTGGACCCAGAAATTTCTAAACTGTTATTCACAGAATAACAATTATGAAAAACTATAAATGGTTCAAATGTTACCAAAGATATAGAATCCGTCTTGACACCAGTAGCACTGGGACTCATCACAGATTTCACATCGTGTGTCTTCACATGGAGTACACACCATGGTGTCGTCCACACTGTAGGTCCGGTCTGGACAGGACAGATGACAGTCTGTGCCCAACCTGAGAGACAGACAGACGGATATTATCCAAGACGTATGAATATGTGTGTGCTGAAGTCCATGAAACTCTCAGCCAAAGAGACTTACTGGTAGTGATCATCTTCACATTTCAGGCAGACCGTTTCCTCCTGATCTCCTGAATCCTCTGTGGTAAAAAGCAGAAATGAAAATTAATCATTAACATATCAGGCATGTTGTGAATTCAGTCTGCCAGGCTGAGGCTACAATATTCTGTACCTTACTTACTAGATATTTGATACTCCATAGTTGGAATAAAGTTATGTCACATCTTATAAGTGCTGGGTGGAGGAGGTAATGTCCCAACTTAATCTGTCTGGCAACCATTTCTGTCCATTTTGTGATTGACTTTCCTTCCATTAATACAAAGTAGCTAAACCCCCTTTTTGTGCCCTTTTATTTTTTATTTAGCATTTAGCAATGTTGTTCTGTTTTCATGCCTCCACCCTAATGACAGCTGTGGATGGAGGCATTATGTTTGCGGGTTGTCACTCCGTGTGATATCTCAAGAATGTGTTGATGGAATTTCTTTAAACTTGGCAAAAATGTTCACTTGGATTCAAGGATGAAGGTCATGGTCCCTGTGACCTCACAAAACTTTTTTATCATAACTCAAGAATTCATATGCTAATTCTAACAAAATTCCACACAAATATCTAATTTAATCAAATGATTTTTAAGCCCTATTTTTTTATGCCTTTAAGTGAAGACAGCATGTTTCTAAATGGAAATTATTCGCTAGACAATGAAGTGGTAAGCAATGTCAATAAAGTGATAGCATCCAAAAAATACACTTGCTTTTTTTTTTTTTTTTTTTTTTTTTTTTAAATTCTTTGAAAGTACGCTACATACAATACATACATTATATGAGTCTGGCCAGACATGGATGTAAACTGCAACTGTGAGGCATAATTTTAGTTACTTTTTATTTTTACTTTATTTATTTATTTAGTGCCAATTTACTGTATTGAAGTGGTGTTGCACTCACGGTTTGTAATGCCTAGCAATTATATGCTTTTATGTCTCTGTGCTTGTTTTTTTGTGGAGTATTGAGAACTACTGTGTTTGTAAAATATATATGAAAATATATATGAAAATCAATAAACTGAAACTGAAACTTGGTGAAATGCTTCTGTTTTCGATCTCAAAAGAGAGAGAAACTGGATCAGCCTTAGTATAAACTGTTGCAGCTTCTGTGTCTGTTACATTTCGATATAGTACTTTTACCCTTGTTGTACTGCTGTGCAGAGATGAAGCAGCAGTCCGGTTTGTTTTACTGCTGTCATCACCAGATTTCAGGCATTTTCTCCTATATTTATATACTGAAGAGGGTAAAAACAACAAAAATATGACAATAGTACTGTAGTGGTAAGTGTGACTGATTGATTGATTGATTGATTGATTGATTGATTGATTGATTGATTGATTGATTGATTGATTGATTGATTGATTGATTGATTGATTGACGGATTTTATCTATGGATTATCAGCCATAAAAATCCAAAGAATAACATGTTGAAAATAAGTGAAAACACTTTCCAACATGGTCCTAAGACAAAGAAAACACAAGACACAACACAAAAACTAAACTAAACAATCCCGAAATCCAAAGACACATCACCACAATTTAGAAAATAAAAAACTACCACTTCAAGAAACAAGGACTGTTAAAGTTAAATTGTTTGTTGCAAAATTCATCATAAATCCATAACCCTGTTCAATAGACCTAATCTAACTTCAATAAACTCGTCTTGTTTATAAAAACTTGATGTGTAGCGTAAGTCTATTAAACAACATGGCACTGGCTCCACAAATCCTATCTTATATCCCATCTAATCTACCTTGCACTCAAATGCACTGTGATTTTGCTGAACCCAGTTCCCTATAACACCAGCAGGAGGCACTCTGATAACACACAATAAATGTGCTCAGTTCACGGTAGAATTGAATGTCACTCAGATCAATCACCAGCTGAGTGTGATCAATGAGGAATGAGCAAACAAATCCAACCTAGAAGCCTTCAAACAAATGTAAAAGTCAAAGAGTCTCTACAGGCATGTCAGCTCACATCTATAATGTTTGTTCATTTCTCTCATCTTCATGAAGTCAGAAGTCAGATTGCTGCCGCTCTGTTGTACTGTGTATAGTGGTGTGTGTGTGTGTGTGTGTGTGTGTGTGTAGGTGTGTGTGCGTGTGTGTTCAGCTTGCACTGCAAGTGTACTTCTGATGAACGACCCCAAACCAAGCGCAATGTGAGTGACAGGTTATGTAAAACACTAAAAAATATTTGCTGTTAATGTGTTGGGTTTTTTGTTTTTGTTATTGGAACTTGGGAATATATACAAGAGATAGTAATAAGTAATTCAGGTGTGTGTGTGTGTGTGTGTGTGTGTGTGTGTGTGTGTGTGTGTGAGGTGTGTTTTTGTATATACACCAAAGGAGAAAGTTCATTTTTCTTCCAAACTAATTAATTCCTGCTGTCAATCAAAACCACCCAACTGGTAACTGAGAAAGAGCCACGCTGTCATCCCTTAGTCCAACGATGTCAAAAAATCTCAGAGGACAGAGACAGGAGCGAAGAGGGGGGCAAGGGTAAGGGAAAGAAAGGATCAGACAGGAAGCAGGAACAGAGAGAGAAAGAGAGGGTAAAGGAGAGTTAGAAGTGGGGGAGAGAAAGAGATGGAAATTACTAAAAAAGCACCTTCTGCAGACTTTCCCTTGGGACATTCATCCTCCCCAGAAAAGCCTCCATCAACCCCCACACCCCATTCCTCTCTCAGTTTCCTTCCAGCACCCACAACTTAACACTGCACTGGTTTGCACTTCAATGCGGTCGACAAGCCACTACCTGTGAAAGCAATTACTCATACAGAGAGACTAGGAGAAAGGGAAGGTGGGAGGGACAGAGGAGCCGGAAATCATGCCTCCAGGCTGTGTCTATGTGAAGAGAGAAAATAGCGCCCGCATAAATATTAACTGTGCAAGCCAGGGGATGGGGGATTTCAACAGAATTTAAACTGGCAAACACATCCTGAAGTATGCACTTGTGGAATGTGCAAGCAACTCATACGCACACATTTAGATTCTTCATGCAATCACAAACTACATATTACACTTGTACTTACACACATATGATGAGACTTTAGGGATGCACCCAAATCCAGATAAGTTATTTGAGAAAGCACAAATTATACAATGGAAACAGATGTCTCTTCTACAACCAAGTTGCTTGTTATTATTCAGGAATGACTATTTTTTTTGTATTTTTATTTGAATACAGGTTGTCTGAATACAAGTACTCTTTTCATTATTATGATGTATTGTAATATATTATAATATTAATATAGATATAGAATATTCTAGTATTTTGACCTGCAGTAAGGTGTAGGTGTAATTTGGATTATTCGAAGTGAGGTTGTATGAGGTATTTACTGATAATCAGTGTATTACCCACAGTAGATGCTTGTTGGCATGCTTCAAGTTTGGAGAAGCAGAGAGGGTGGTGGTGAGTTTAATTACTTATATGTCAATATTAAATCAATTTGAGGCATCGAGGGCATGACAATGTCATTGCCAATGACTGTTAGGTTAGAAAAAAACACTTTTGGTATACACTTGCATACTTCTGGTCTCCTATCCGAATACAGACATAAAGACAGATAATGATGTCTGTGCACCTCATACACATGCACATACATACAATCACACATTAAAGCGATGAGCACTCAGTGTCAGTAAAGTAAAGATGGAGATGGGTGAATGTCTTTCTACCGCTTTAAATTATCACTTCACTGACATGTTGCGTTTATCAAGATGTGTCTGAGAAGTGAATTGCTGATAAAGGAAAAGAGAACAGATGTGTGAATAAAATTAGCCAAAACTTTCATGAGAAAGAGCTTTTTTTTTCAACCACAGGAATGAGCTGAGCAGCATCAAAACAGCTGAACACTGGGGGTGAGTTGAGCTTTAGCGTGCCAACAGCGTCTGAACAGCAAGAGTGGTGGAAT
This sequence comes from Lutjanus campechanus, assembly GCA_027495735.1. Taxonomy (NCBI): domain Eukaryota; kingdom Metazoa; phylum Chordata; class Actinopteri; order Lutjaniformes; family Lutjanidae; genus Lutjanus; species Lutjanus campechanus. The sequence goes on from JAJHUR010073633.1 coordinate 19,467, forward strand.
GGTGCATTACCTGTGCAAATCATCTTATCTTCAACAATCATCCATGAAACAAAAACCCATCTCAAGATGTTGTGAGCAAATGAATGTGTGTGCGACCAGGTAGGAGGACTGATGTTGTTCAGAGAAAAACTTTGAGCACACAAACTGATTAGAGATCTGTCAGTAGCAATGTCTCGTTAACAGAGGCAGCCATGTGTCAAAGAGAGACAAAACAATGAAGCTTTTTTTCATCCCAGGTTAAAGATATCAGAGAGCTCTTATCATGGGGCCAAGACCTGTGCATCACTGCCATTCCTTAAGTTACACAGAGCCTAGACAGATTCAAAACATGACTAATCCAATTATAGAATATTGTCCAACGTTTATCCCATGATTAAGGAGTATAGTATGCAGAGAGGATTCATGGCTATAAAAGTGATGATGAGTTAAAAAGCAGTACTGCAGTAATTTGATGGTGAAGATAGGACTGAGTAAGGGCTGCTGTCTTATCACACACTGTCAGGCTGCTGAGCTCATTGAAAGATCTCACATAACAGCACATTACAAACTCACACCCAAACACACACACACACACACACACACACACACACACAACAACAACAACAACAACAACAACAACACACACACACACACACGCACACACACAGCTCATTTACAAATTTGTGTGCTTAATCTGAAAGGGACAGTTCACCTCAAAATCAATTTCTTTTTTTTCTTTTTTTAAATTAATCATTTGATTTTTACTCCAACCTGTGCAGATATTTCTCCAGCTAGATTGTTTTGGTGAGAGTTGCAGAGTTTTGGATATATCAGCCTCACCAGATACTAATTTCAGTTACCCAAGATAATCCACAGATCTTGTTGCGAGCAGTTTCATGTAGGAAAAGTTTTCTTTCTACATTTTTCTCTCAAACCATATCACTGCGCAGAAGAAACTCAAGGATGATGATTGTACTTAAGGCAGAGTGGAATGTAAAGATTAATGCCATCCTTGTGGGCTGTAACCTCTCGTCCATGAGTAAATTCATGCTTCCATGTAGTTTGGTAGAAAGACAACAGTCCCTACATGACAGTTCAATTATATTAGAGAGAAAGAAGGCATCTGTGCGTTTAATATCTCTAAAACTCTACAAGTCACACAAGAACTATCTAGATGAATAAATAACACTACTGGCCAGAGGAAAATATGTATTTGGGATTTTGGATGAACTCTCACTTTAAATGTATAAATCAAGCAAAATGAAACTAAACATCAAGTGGAAATGTTTGGCTTTAGAGCATGTGTGGAAATTTTTGTTGCCTTTTAGAACAAGTAACAAGCTGGTGCAGTGTTTTCTTAATCATGCCTAAAAAGATAACATTTTGGGGTGAACTTCTCCTTTGAATAGCTACGTCTAAATGTTTTAAAGGGACAGATCAGCCCAAAATCAAAACTACATATTTTCCCTCTGGCCTGTGGTGCCATCCATCTAGATTTTTTGGTGTGAGTTGCCAAGGTTTGGAGTTTGGCTGTAGAGATGTCTGCCTTCTCTCGAATATAATGGAACTAGATGGCACTCAGCTTATGGTGCTTAAAATGCATTTGAAAAACTCAGCAGCAGTGTCTCTCTCCAGAAATCATGACCCAGTTACTCAAGATAATCCACAGACCTTGTTGTGAGCAGCTTCATGTAGGAGCTTTTTTTTCTGTGGTAGAATCAACTGGAATGACTCTCTTTCCACTTGAAAGAAAGTAGTACCGACATGAAAGGGTCTGTTGAGATTTTCTTTTTTTTCTTTCTTTCTTTCTTTTTTTTTTTTTGGTGAGAAGGTGCAAGGTGAGTGCCATCAAGTCCCTCAATATTCAAGAGAAGGCAGACATCTCTATGGCCGTTATCTCCAAACCTCAGCAACGCACCAAAACAATCTAGATGGATAAACTGCACTACTGGTGGAGAAATATATACTTTTGATTTTGGGGCGAACTGTCCCTTTAATCTTAAACTATATCTAATCCTAATTTTGATTCATTAATTAAACCCAAATCCTACTACAAAGACGGACCACGAAAACAAACAAACTGGGGAGCATGCAAAACTGCCTCAGATCCAAGAAATGTTTTCACATCACTGTAAATGTCCAAAACAGGCAGACATAAGCGTAGAAATACCGGATGACAGTGGTGTAAGAATGCACACACATACTAGATGCCAGTCTAAGACACTACACGTTCTGTTTCATCTTCACTTTAGCCCGTCGCATCGCGTCACAGGGACAATCATTGCAGATCTCTAATCTGCTGACTGACTTGTTTAGCTTGCAGAATTGTGATTACTAAGAGCGGGTGGGTGGCAGGGAGGCTGTGGTGGGGGTGCGAGTGAAGAAAGATATTCCACCCAGGATGCATAATGACATAATAACAGCCCGTCTCCACCTCAGACTAGTGCAGCACAATAACAACTTTCTGTGGCATGTCAGTAACCATTTCTGGGTGAAGGAAGTGCCCTCGTTTTTATGTGGCTTGTACTGACAGGGTGAGGTGTAAGAGGAAGGACTCATACTGTATGGTTTACTCTACAACTCACATTTCACAGTGCTCAGAAAAAACAGCAAATCTTATTAAAAGACCATTCAGAAAAAGATGGTATAGGGCATTCTGTTTTACTGTATACAAAACAATGTTAATATATATATATATATATATATATATATATATATATATATATATATATATATATATATATATATATATATACATATATATATGAGATTTACTAAAAGGAAGACAGCAGCGGAAGGACAAATCATTACCGGCAGCATTTAGTCACGAGTGGAAAATCATTTTTTAAATGCTTTGTGACATATAATGTCTGCCACTGACATAAATTAGATTTCAGCTAGTTGCACTTGATGATGATCAATCACCATCACTCCTGAAAAAAGAAAAAAAATCCTCTAATGCTGTAAGGTGTCTGATAATTAAACAGTTAAGTCCTGTTAAGTTCTAAGAGATAGTCTGTGTTGTAAATGACTTCCCTAATGAATAAGGCTTATTGGAATAAACAAAACATTCATTAATTGCAGAACCCCTTATGTTTTTAATAAATGTAGTTGTCCGGGCTCATTTAAGTAAATTTATGATGATGTATCCGCAGTAACAGAGAGCCCACAGCAAAGAGTGAGGTGCAACAATGATCAATGGCAGTATCATTAGTAAATTCAGGCACCCACCTCACATCTACACTGTCAAACTTTATTAGGTATCATGTTTTGATTACACCGTATCTCCCTCCTGAGGACTGAGATTATAAAATTCAAAACAGTAAAAGTTGAGCAGTACTGTGTTTTGTTTTGTTTTAATCTACAGTCTCGTTGGCTGCAAGATATTGTGGTGTGCCATGTAGCGACACTATATAGATGCTGCTGAAGCTATAGACCCCTTTTCATTATGACATTTTTTGTGGCTGGAGCTCAAGTGAAGGCAAAACAATTCCCTAAACATGGTAACTAACACTAGCTAGCCAGTTTTGTTGGCTTGTTTCTTAACAATGGCTGAAGAAACATGTACTCTGCAAATATTAAAAAGCTTTGTTATTTACACTTTTTTTTTATATATATATTTTTTTGGGCTTTTGTGCCTTTATTTATAGGACAGCTGAAGATAGACAGGAAACGGGGCAGAGAGAGAGGGGATGACATGCAGTAAAGGGCCGAAGGCGGGAGTCGAACCAGCGGCCACTGCAGAGGACTAACAGCCTCCATACATGGGGCGGGCGCTCTACCAACTGAGCTAAACCTCCGCCCCTGTTATTTACACTTTTGATATTTAGGTTGTGTAAGGTCTTATAACTATGTTGTTAAAAGGACGTAAACGTGGTGTTTTTTTTTTAAACAATCACTGAAGAAAATACAAGCTGTTCTGTACAGTCACTCACTCTCCATGACCATGAGTCTTTCTTGAAAAAGTTCACACTGGCTGGAGGACAGCACTGAGCTAGGAGGATGAGTGAGGGGAAAACAGTCTGTACAGCCAGAATAGTTCAACATCGTACACAGTGAATTAAGGATTGATTTCTACCAAACCAGAATCGGTGTTGTTAGAACAATGGAAAGACTAGACAAGATGCTTTTGGTGAGTTTTATTTAGTTTCTGTCTGTCGTCAAATTAAGTGTGTTTCACAGAGTTAACAAGGCAATTATACACCTGCACACATCTCCCAGCATTCATCTTATTGCATTTAACCACAGTTGTCTTTGTTTTTTGCTTGTTGTTACTTTTCTTTCTTTTTTTTTCTTGACAGAAGCAGCTACCACAACAACTCAGAAAGATGACATTTCAGCTTGGTTATGTTTTTCTACTACTCTGTTTGCCACCAGTTTTTCCCTTGTTTTGCCCATTTACCTTGCAAGTGGCACCGTGATGTAATCGTGACATTGGCCCAAAATGGGTCTATGAATGCACTTGGTTTTATTTCTACAAGTTGATCGACGAAGAGGGCAAAAGAGGTAGAAGGAGAGAAAGATGTGGTGTACTCACTGCGTTTACATTGCTTGCAGCCCTCGTCACAGTGGAGACAGTCCTCATTCTCTGCGTCTGCAACCTCACCTGATGAAAACAGCAGATATTATAGAGGATTGAAAATACGAGACTAAATCCTGACTTCAATATTAAGCCTTTGATCATCTTCCAACCTGGCTGGTTTTCATTCATGCAGCCCCCCTATTCTAAGAATGTGATCATTCATTCATCGTTCAGTTAAAGCATTATTTTTGGTCAACAATCATTTTCTCAATGGCTGATCATGTTTTCTCCTTCCCTGGCAGATTGTTTTTTATGTGGTCAAATATTGGTATCAATCAAAGACTTATATGTTGATAATGTTTTTGCTGTTCAGCAACCCCCGGACAGATTTTCACCTCCCAGGGTGCATTTTTTCAGATATTTACTGGTTAAGAGACATCTTTTATTTACTTAGATTGGGAAAAAATCTTTCATTAACTGGTTTCTCCAATGAATTTGGAAAATATGGGGTCAATTCTTACAATTCATTACAGTAAAAGAATAAAATTTCCTCTTGTTCCTGACTGAAGCATCTTCTGTGGTTTGGAAGAGTGTCAGTGTTGCGTTTGTTGTGGTGTGGGTGATATGCTATACTGACGATTAATGTCCGCTACAGACAGTTTACTATTTGGTGATTAATGTTTGTTTGCTGTATTTTTATTTGTTTGTTTATGGTTGTGTTATGGTTTTCTCAGTCTTTGTAAGCTGTTTTCTTGTTACAATATGCAACAATATAGCAATCGTCACTTTTTATGATGTCTTTTTATAATGGGAAGATATACTTTTTTACTTTCTCCAAATGACACAATTATATGTTCTTGCAAAACCCAATAAACGATTAAAAAGAATACATGAAACATGAGAAAATGATATTTAAATGATATGTATTTAACATAATGTTAATTGTTAAACACTGGATGACAGATGTTTAGAGAAGAGAAGAGAAGAGAAGAGAAGAGAAGAGAAGAGAAGAGAAACAAGCTGGTCAAACAAGCACCACTGACTACAGCAGCTCAAGTTTTGTTTTCTCCATAGTTCAAGCTGTCTGTTGAGCATGTAGAGACCTGCCTGACTCATATGATAAGAATTTCGTCTCATCCTCCCACTCACTTCATTCACCTTACATCCTCACGTAAACTCTTAACATTGCTTGTCACCTCTGTCTCACATTCATCCAGTATAGTGAAGTTATAACTCCCCATCTAAACCTTTCCTCCCTATCTCACAAAACATCTCACTCAAAACATCTCAGCTCTTTCTCAATCCTCCTTTGGCTGGCATTCACATTTGATCTCATACGATGAGATAAGTGCAATGTTTTCATCTTTCACAATCTCTCTGAGGATTAAGATACATTCTGCAAATGTTGAGCAGATTAAGAACAGAAAGTAGAAGCAAGAACACATCAACATCAGACAGGACTTGACAGACCAACTTAAGACAAGTCATCAAGTGGTGGGGCATTTTCGTTTCTTTTTTCAAATATTTTCTCTTTCTTACAGTATTTGGCTAAATCAACAGACATAGTGTGATACCAGTACACAAATGAACAGTTTTTATTTTTCCTTTATGGTGTTTAAGCTTTGTTGAATGGGTTTTGTGGCCTTTTTTTTTCTCTCTTTCTGATAGTGCTCAGATTCTTCATTGCTATACATATACACGTCAAAAGCACCATAAAAAAAAACACCCTGAATCACTTTCTGTTATCTTCAGAAGCTTAAAGTTCCTCCTTTTAATGGCACATTTTTCATACCTGACACTGAAATCCAAATGAGGCTCATATTGTACTATTTCAAAGAAGCCAGTCCAAAGAATAGATCCCTATTCTTTGGTCAATCTATGCATGTGGCTCGGAGCCCTGTGTGTTGGCATGTTCTGAATTTGAATTTTAATACTTGCTTTCAAATGGGGTCACTGTGCTGCATGTGTGTTCCCTGAGGTGACGTTTGCCAAATGCAGCTCGGGTCTATGACGGTGGTACTGAGCAACAGTGGCAGCTATTATAAAATCCTGCCCAAACTCTTCTTTTATTCAACAATAGTGAGATGTAGATACCACATTTTTTGTTCATGTTTTTATTTTACTCAAAGTGACGACCTCTGTAGAAGTCACCAACCTATTCAACAATTCCACTGCACCTTTCACAGTGACATCAGTAAATTACAATGTAGTCTTACGAGGCTCTACCAGCTTCTCTCACCTGCGCTGCACTCCAGCGGGACGCAGTGTGCATTTCTGAGCTTGTGTCCTGGGCTGCAGTGAAGGCAGTGATCCTCTGCTGTGCAGATGATGCAGTCTGCAGCACAGGGTTCACAGCGTCTCCTCGCAGAGTGGAAGAAGCCCTCTGGACAGACATCCCGACACTGACCATGAAAGTGGTACCTGACCACCCCAAACTTATCTAGAAAAGAAAAGGGAATCAGTGTGCGAAATGTTCTGAGGGACAGGAAGTGAAGAACAAAGCAAATACACCCATACAGTTATACACATGTATACACATACACCCTAACAAAACAGTTTCTAGACAGGTCAGATAACACCCTACATATCAAAGGACAACAGCAACTGGAGCTGAATACAGCAATGGACACTGATGCCTTGGAAAACATGTTTAGATGTCCCAAGAGAGTTGGAAAGTTATAATGAGATTCCCTGCTAACAGTTTGTGTCTTTAAAAACAATTCTACCATCAAATGCAGAAACTGTGGTATGGTCAGTGAAAAAAAAAAAATTCATATATTTTGGGACAGCTTCAAAATAAAAAATATATCAAATAAAAAAAATGGAGAGAGACATTCCCCTGGACCTGCTATTGTTCTTATTGGAAATATCACCGGCACACCAGCGTTACATACTGCATATCAGAGCTGCACCTGAATACTTTATTTATGAAAGCGTAAATAAGGCATAAATAAGGCTTCTGGTACTCTGTCCAAATACAGATACAGATAACTTTGTTGGTTGAACAAATACAGACATCTATATGCACCTCTACTGCATTTTTGTTGAGGGTTGCAAGAAAAATAATTACTGTTCACTGTATGAAGTCTAACCCCCTAACCAATGGTCACAAAAAGACAAACATGTTTACATGGAGCACATGTCCAGCTACAACTTAAACTGCCTATTTTTAAAAGGACTTATAGCAACTAGTGGCCAGAAGGAAACGCACCATTACCTTGAATAAATTAAGGATCTTTCTGGAAACATTTGGAGTCATGTAAGCAAACACATAAAAAAAAATAGCATATGTCTAGTATTTTTGTCTTTAATTCATTATATTTGAACATTAAATGGTAAAGCATATAAAACATCTTTGCTTTCATATAACTGGCACAAAAATATTTGTACTAGTGTGTTTGTTTGTGTAATGTCAGGGCGTGTGTGTATCAGTGTTTTTAAGTGGACACTCACGTTTTTAATAAGCTATTTCTTTTCCTGTCTTCATCTCTTGTTCCTTGTTAGGTTTCCATCTGAAGAATTTTTTACCCTCTACAGAAAGCAGTGGTGTAAAATTCCACATTACCATCAAAGTTCAGTATCTAGAAATGTCTGCTGACTGTGTGCCAGTATGCATTTGTATATGTGTGTGTGTGTGTGTGTGTGTGTGTGTGTGTGTGTGTGTGTGTGTGTGTGTGTGTGTGTGGGTGACTGGCCAAGAGAAGAGAGGTTGTTTTGAGAGAGAAATGACACGGGGAGAGACAGATGGAGGGTCTCTTCATGTTATTATTGTTATGTCTCATTGAGCCTCAGACAGACCTGCAATTAAATGGAACCACATTTGCAAACACAGTCTGACAAACTTGCCGGCTAATTGAGAGTGTGTGTGCACACGTGAGGTGTGTGTGAAGGGGAAATCTGGTGTTAATCTTCTCCTTGGCTGTCTGGTGTCTTAAAGTGTGTGTATAGGTGGGTGTGTGTGTAACAGAATCTCCCCAGTGTAAATATATTCATCCTGACAGCCATAATACTGTCTGTGACACTGTGATAAACACAGTTATTACTACCACCTTCAGGTTGATATTGCTTCAGCTGTGAGCCTCTAATGAAGTTCGGGCTTTATCATAATGATTGTTTTCACACTGATGAATAAAGGTTTTTTAATGCACTTTGGATTGGCTGCATGGGATCCTGAAGGTAAGATTTTTAACGGAAGTAAAAGTCATCATCAAATCCAGACAGAGCTTGTCTTTTAACTGAGCTAAATCCTGAGAGATGTGCAGTGACCTCTGCATGAGGATACAACGAACAAATGACTGATGCCCCCGTTTAACACATCTATCAGCAGGCCTTGGCTGAATTACTGCTTTAATTAGATTCATTTACTTTTAGAGGATTGATTGGTGGAGTCTGGCACAAATGAGCCTTGGCTTGATCCATGTGATGTTACCAAAAAGCACGATTTCACTTAAATTCCAGTCACAGCTAGATAGATGGATTTTTAAGTGAACACCAGTGCGCCCCTGCAAAAAGCTACCTGTATCAAGATTGTGTTTATCCTGTCAGTTTAAGTGATGCAAAGTTGATTAAGCACTATTAGAAATATACAAACAAATGTCAAGTTTCTGTGGTGTAGTTAGCATACCTCTGTCGCAGCTGGTGCAGTTGTCAGGTCCCTCATCAGTACACTCCTGGCAGGTGTGGTGACAGAGGTGGCACTGCCTCCCCATGGCATAACGCCCCTTCTGACAGCGGATGTCGCAGCGTCCATCATCAAAGAACCTGCAGGTGGGAAAGTGGTTCACGACAAACATGCAAAATCACCCTCAGTCCCTATAAATAGCATGCCTATTTAGAGTGCCTTTTTCCTTTAAAGATACTACTTCTAAGTTTGTCACACCACAGCAACATGTGTTATTAACCACCCAGACAAATTTGAGTGATTAAAAAGTCACTAAGTATATAAACTCAGGTCTCAAAATCATGAAAAAAATTACATTTTTCTCTACTTTGAAACGCTGGGGGTGTGTCAAACACTACAACCTGAAAACTATCTGACACATGAAGACTCAGTCTAGCAATTTTATTGGACATGTCCAGATGTGTTTGAACCATTAGAGCCAGAGGACGGTGACAGGATGTTTTTTTTTCTTTCTTCTGTGTCTGGTTGTTGGAACTGAAGTGAGCTGAAGTGAACTGCTGGCCCGATTTGGACTGAGAGAGTAGCTGATGTTCATAGCTGACTGTTAGTGGGGTGGAGAGGAAGGGGAGGCGGTGTGATTTGTGCATCAGTCTGGGGGCTTAGATAGTGTTGGAGGAGACCATGGCTCCAGTACATAAAACAAGCCATGTTCCAGGTCCAGTCTAACTCCAGAATACTACACTACATACTACGTACTACATAGTTCTCAGTGTTTTCACACGTTTTCAGCAACTATGATCTAACATGTACAATGTGTTTTGAAAAAAAAAATCCCTTTTTCCTTTCCAGAGACTTTAAAATAAGAACCAATGCATATCAACCAAAAGAAGTAAAGAAACCTTGATAAGTTTTTGTTATTTAACTGAGCTGAACACTTTTCCAGTCAAAAATCCTCTTTAAACCAGCATCAATAATTTCAGAAAACACTTGAAATCCAATTGCAGTAACAGGCGTTCTTATAATGAGATACTTTCTGCCTTTGTATTTAAAGGGACAGTTCACCCCAAAATCAAAAATACATATTCATGTAGATTGTTCTGCTATGAGTTGCAGAGTTTTTGCAGCCATGGAAATGTTGGTGATGTGGTGCTCAAAGCACCAGTCAAAATTTTCTTCCTCTCATGCCTTTATTTTGATAGGACAACTGAAATTAGGACAGGAAAGCAAGTGGTATGTGGGGTGCATACTCTACCAACTGAGCTATCAGGGCACCCCCTTTAAGTTTGTCTGAACTGTCTGCAAGTGTAAGTTAGTGAGTAACACCGTCCATACAAGACAAATCAGACTTAAGTTGAAAGGCTTTCACTTCTACAGCGGATTCATCTGAATCTGCTGAGAATTTTTGGGCCTCAGGGGCTACCATGTTTCAACCAATGTCAGCTTTAATTTTTTTTTTTGGCAGTACGTGGGATGGTTAAAGTGGAACACAGCAAATGTGCCTCCTCAGTACTGCATCTTATGAATGTTTGTGTCAGTGTGGTTCTCACCGTGTTACAGAGCAGCTGGTGCAGTCTTCTCTCTCTGGACCTGTGCACTGCAGACAGGTAGCATCACACAGGTGACACTGTCCATGTCGACTCAAGTACTCTCCTGCAGACAGAGAGCAACAGTGAACAACATGACCTCACACCTGCCTCATCTTCTTTCTAGAATCAGAGACAAAACCTCTTCTGATTTTTCTGACTAAATTCAAAATGACTTTGGTCGCTCCATGCTCTGTTTTTATTTGTTTTTTGTTTACCAGCTTTGCTATGTTTGTTTTGTTATGTGTTTGCACACTTCTTTTCCTTTTCTTTACATGAGTGACTTCAGTTGATGCTGTGATGTATCCTAGCTGCACAGAAAAACCAACAGTCAGTTGTTGTTGTTTTCATTTCATTGAAGGTCCAGCTCATTATCCCCTGGCTTCTGACACCTCCTGCACAATAACAGCTACATCTCTTTTTCGTTTCTTCTCTTTGTCATGTTTTTATACGATGTGCAAATACATTCCACAGGTTTAAAAGCATCTTTGAAAACATTCAAAAGTTTGAAAATGTCAGTCTTTTTATAATTGCTGAATGCTTTTATAGTAGAAGGAGATTTGAATCTGAGATATTTTTTGGGCTCTTGCAAGCTTTAAGACAAGGTGAAGATTCCCCAAAACAAGATTCCCAAATCTTTTTAAACAAACACAGATTATGACTGATTTCTGTCACAAGCATAAACAACTAAAATAAGCCATACATGCCTGTTTTTTGGTCTTGTTGTCTTGGAAAGATTGTTTGGTGAGCAAACTTCATACTACCATTGTTGTGTGCAGTCTGTAGCAGATATTGTACCAGTCTATATCCTCTTAAAATGTGACAGATGTAATAAAATCAGTAAAACATAAAGGTTTTATTAGCAGAAGGATATGCAGCACATTTAGCTGCACAATTCCTGACTACATGTTACAAAACAAGGGACAAGGGACACATAATAAAATCATTGAATGTGATAAATAAATCTTGATCTATCCAATAGACATATAGAAAACACATACACACACACACACACACACACACACACACACACACACACACACACACACACACACACACACACACAATTAATGGTTTAAACCCACTTTTGTGCTTTTTCTTGATATATTTATCTTATTTTACTCAATTGAATTGAATTAATATGCACTACTCTTGTTTATCATATCATTACTGCTTTGGCAATATTGTTTATAAAACATTCATGCCAATAAAGCAATTACTGAATTATTATTATTGTAAATAAATAGATGCATTTTAAGACAACACAGACTAATGAGAGTGTTTTTGTTGGGTTCACCAAAATAGAAACTGACCTGAAAGTGTAATTTTATTCATCAGATAGCCTTGTTTCTTGTATAGGAATTACGTTCTCTCCATTTTTGTGTGAATTCCTGCCACAGTCCAACGATATGAAGTATGGGTGACCTGAATTACACATTAACATATTTGTCTGGTACAGTCTGCTGCTTCTTGGGGGCCACTGGAGCCTTTCTTAGACCTTGAACAGGACAAGCTGAGAAGAAGGTTAGAAAACACTACTTTGTGTTTTAGAAAACTAGATTTGAGATTTTAAGACTTAAAGGACCAGTGTGTAGGATTTACTGGTATCTAGCAGGGAGCTTGCAAGTTGCAAACCTTGCCTCCTCCTTCTCTCCTTTAATGTGACAAAAATGTGTTATACACCGTTGAAAACATACTTAAGAATGTTATATTCCATTTCTGCCATATTCTGCAAATAAATCCCTGTAAAATCTTACATACTAAAAGCAATGCTTTTAACAATCTGTATTAGTTACCCAGGTAATGGCAGCATCAGCAGGTTCAGCTATTTGAAGAAGTGAGTTTGCTAATTTGAGGAGAGATAGTACAGATCATAATGATATCATACATCAGCATTCTGTAACAATACCAACTCGTCA
>JAJHUR010073634.1:0-37878 GCA_027495735.1 Lutjanus campechanus
GTGTGTGTGTGTGTGAGTGTGGGTGTGTGTGTGTGTGTGTGTGTGTGTGTGTGTGTGTGTGTGTGTGTGTGTGTGTATGCGCTGCTTGTTTCCTCTAGTGTTTGAAGAAGAGATTGGCGAGGGTTATTAGAAAGGCACAGTCCTTATTTAAAGGAGTTCAATGCAGCCAGTTGAAGAAAAGCTCTCATTGAAATTCATGGCTTAGCACCTATAGCAGTGCGGTTTGAGCAGACCAGTGAGAGAGACACACAGCCAGCGTCTGACAGATTTCAATTAAAATGGCATTTACAAGAGATGGATGGAAAAGTGGAGGGTAGGAGGGGGAAGACGGTTGAGGAAGGATTTTTTTTTTCTGTCTGGTGAGCTTTTCACTCCAACACTCGAAAAGAATATTTTGTCACACTTCATCATTCATTTAAGTCTGAAATTTAAGACTCTTCCGCTTTTTGTAACTAATGACCAAATCGCCTTGGTTCTGTTTATTTACCCAGATTTTCCCGGTTAATGGAAACCTTAAACACTTACACACACACCAAAAAAAAGACATTACTGTCCCATGCTGGTATGCAAATTTTGATAAATGCAGAAAGTTCGGAAAAACATTTTACTCATTTGTCTCCACTGACAGCAGCGAACAGCTTAATGAAACATAAGTACAAGATAATCACACATTAATGGTTTAAAACATTACAGCATTATTAAAACATTCCAAATGAATTGAAATGAACAGAATGTGAAGAAGAAATGACTTTCCTCCAGTCAAGAAAAGTGATTTTAAAATCGTCAGGAAGCATCAGGAACACTTCTGCGTATAATCAGTCCAGATACTGTGAAAGTAAACTCAGAAGCAATGTGCCAGGTGAGCAAGTCTCATTTGACTCATCTATGCTAAATACTACTGATGTTAGCATGCTAACCAGTTAGCTTTGGCCCATCTATTTTTGTAATGCCACTTCTTATATCAGGAGGTGATAGTGCGACAGTATGGCTGTGGCCTGTGTGCAAGCGGCGAGTTCGCTACTTTCCACAAGCTCTCTCAGCTTTTTTAGTCTAATAAATGAACAAATTCAACTCACAAAATGGCAAGAAAGGAAAAATGCTTACACCTATATTCCTCTTTAAACAGAAAAATACAACTGTACACAGTAAAAAAAACTCTCACTCCTTTTCTGCTTCACATCTCTCCTGTACTCATCTGCCGTGTCTTCTTTGCCCCTGGAGTCAGAGTTCTGGTTGGAGCTGCTGTGAATCACCTCAGAACTGTATTCTTTATCATCAAACTGAGCTCCGTTGTTTTCAGACGCTGTGTTCGGTCCTGTCCCGGGCCTGAAAACTTCCTCCTCCCCACTGTCCAAAGCTCATGAGCTGGCGGTTATAACACCAATAATTCTCCCTTTGCTCTGAGTTTAGGCAGACTTGAGTCAGCTAATAGGACAACTAGCTGCACAGTTAATTGATGTAACTGCTGTATCTAACAGTGGCTATAGTTAGCTGTAGTTGGACATCACTCTGGTGATGTGCTGCCCCCTATTTATTTAAAAACAAAAATGCTATCAGTGAAATGCATCTTTAATTTTGTTTATTATTTTTTAAGGAATCCAAAATACTTCCATAACTTTTTCCGTGTTAGGGTAAAGTGTCTCTCTGTTGTCTGTCATGATTTTGTGCGGCCATAGTAGCCACACACTGTGACAGTAGCTGACATGCTAACTTGTTACTCTGTCACTCCATCATTAGCTTATCATATGTGGATATTATTGTGTGTAAATGTTAACGTGATATTAGTATTTCCTTTTTAAAATGTCACATTTTACCATCGTTACTGGTATACTGTGGCACTCCTAGTTTGGAGTATGAATTCCACTGGTTGCCAATTCTTACATATTGCACCTGTAACTAAACACCAGGCAGTAAACATCACAATGTAGTGACGTAACAGCTGCTCTCTGCAGCAGTGGTTTCCTTCAAGAGAAAGCTGTAACAGCACAATAAGTTGTTCCTGTTTGATACAGAGTTTAAAGTTTAAAGAGGCCTTTTAAGTGGAGTCAGTTCTGTATGGGTGGTTGTGTGCCTTCAGTACAAACACTGACTGGTAATGCATACATGTGTGGGCACAGACAGGCAAGCACGTGGTCATTAGCGGGGGTGCACGTACAAACACACATGTACATGTACTGTAATGTACAGTCTTAGAAATAAGGGATCCGAAAGGGTTCCTCCTGAGGGTCTGAGAACCATTTGTTTCTGAAGAACCCTTTTTTCAAGAAAGGATTTGTCAAGGGTTCTGTGGATTTTTGAAAGAAAGAGTTTTTAAAGGATTGTTGAAATGCTTGAAGAAATGTTTTGTCAAGGGTTCTTTGCACCACAAAATAAAAGCGTTCGAACCTTAATGGGTTCAAGATAAAACCCAAGGAATATAAAAAGGCTCTCAATAGGGCACCCTGAGAGGGTTCTAGATAAAACCCTTTCACTATAAAAAGGTTCTTGGTAGAACCCCCTGAGTGTGTTTTTGATAAAAACCATTGGAATAAAAATGTTCTTTGTTGAACCCCCTGAATGGGTTCTAGATATAACCTTGGAATATAAAATGGTTCTCTGTAGAACCCTCTGAGGGTGTTTTAGATAAAACCCTGGGAAATATAAAAGGGCTCTCAGTATAACCCAGTGAATGGGTTCTAGATAAAATCATTGGAATATAAAAAGGTTCTCTCCAGAACCCTGAGAGTAGGTTGTATATAAAGACCTGGGAAAATAAAAGGGCGGCTTCATGGTAGAAACCCCAGGGTTTCTAGATAAAACCCTTGGGATATAAAAAGGTTCTCTGTTGAACCCTGTGAGTGGGTTGTAGATAAAACCCTTTGAATATAAAAGGGTTTTTGGTAGAACCCCTTGGGTGGGCCCTTTCCAGAAGGTGGAAAGATTGTGGATAGATCCCCCAGAGATGGTTCTGAGTGGAACCATTACACAATAGAAAGGTTCTCTGTAGGACCTCTCATGGCAGTTCTGGGTGAAACCTCTCACAGATGGTTCCAGGTATAACCCTTTATGCTGAGTTCTGGTTAGAACTCTGTGGAAGGGTTCCAATTGGAGCATTCATAAAATGTCCTACCAGGAACCAAAAAGCGTTCTCCTGTGGGGTCAAGCTGAAGAGCCCTATACGGTTCTAATTAGTACCTTTCTTTCTGAGTGTACTACTGTACACAGAGGCATTGAATATGCAGTCAGCTGTGTTGTCATGTTAGTGAGAATTTTGTTGTCAGTATTTGTAAAGTTGCTTCCAGTAGCCAATTTTTTGGCTGATGCAACATGTTGATACTGTAAGTTAACATCATATTTTCCTCACAGTTGATTGAAAGTGTGAAATCTCCATGTGTCCCTGGTGAGGAGATCAGGTTGTGAGACTGGCGTTCAGTATCACCTCATTCTTCATCAGCCTCGCAGGAAACAGGGAGGAGAGCGACTGTGAGCCTCTAAATTATCCATCTCTCTCTCCATCTACCTTCCTCTTCCACATTCCTCTCCTCTTTCTTCACTTTCTATCCCTCTATCCGTCTCCATCTTTCACTTCATTCCTCCTTTTTTTCCCTGTCTCCCGTTATACTCTGCCAGTCAGGCTTGTGGGGCTTTGGGGTGTAATGCTGCGAGAGTCAGGTTGTAATAACACGGCTGTGATATGCTTGGACCTCATCTGGAGTCAGAGCTCCTGAGAGAGAGATGTGTGGAGAGGTGGATAAAGAAAGGCAGGGGAAGTGAAAGAGAAAGACAGACAGAGGATAATAAAAGAGACAGAGGAGAGACTGTGTGAGAGACAGACTGGGTCCTGGGGGCTCTTACTGGGCCATGAAGACGTGTCTCACTGTTTTATCTGGACATGCTGGGGCTCCCAGCGAGGAGCTTCAGTAGTAGTAAACCTGCTGACCTCCCCAATCTAAACAGAGCTGCTCACTGAGCTGGAACCAAGAAACGCCAACCTTCTCTCTACCTTCTTATTACTGATAGGAGAACTGCCGCAAAACTGACTGAAGGTGGGTCTCCATCCACCTGATTAAAAAACAAAAACAATAAAGAAAAGGTTGAAAAGATTTCAAAATATTGCAAATATGTTTTTCCGCTTGAGATGGTAAAGCTGGTGCGATTCAATGGACACAGAATTAGCAAATAAATGATGATGTACACGGGGCATGTGACTTGAACGTCCATGTAAACGACTTAATTGAAGAGACAAAAACACAAGATAACATACATGAAACAAACAGAAATGTCATAATTCCCTCATTCCCACTTTCCTACTTTTTGGTAACACTTTATTTGAAGGGGTGTGCATAATTGTCATAACCATGACATGACACCTGTCATGAACGTGAAGGATTCTTTATGAATGACTGTTGTGACTGTTACAAATTTGACATTGTTTGAGATGTCTTTGTCATGACAACTTGCCATTAACCAAGACAACATGACCTGTCATAAACAT
The DNA here is from genome assembly GCA_027495735.1 of Lutjanus campechanus. Classification (NCBI taxonomy): domain Eukaryota; kingdom Metazoa; phylum Chordata; class Actinopteri; order Lutjaniformes; family Lutjanidae; genus Lutjanus; species Lutjanus campechanus. Next base: position 4,475 of record JAJHUR010073634.1, read on the forward strand.
GACAGGCCTAATTATCAGACTTAAAGAAACTGTTACAACAACTTGACAATCAAGATGGCATAACCGGTCTATGTCTCTGTTATGAAAACTTGGCATTAATCAATACAACAATGTCTTTTTTATAAGATCTTGACATTAACCAAGACAACATAACCTGTCAATGTCTTTGTTATGACAAGTTGACATTAATCAAGACCACAGAACCTGTCATAAACATATCATAGCAGGCCTAATTATCACACTTCATGAAACTATTTAGCTGTTGTGTTGATGTTATGCTGTCATATGTGGTTGAATTTGACATTGGCTGTCAGGAGACCATAATGAATGTGTCATGAATATTTTCCTTGATCTCAACTGCAGTGATACATTTTGGACTTGTCATAAAGATGTCATTATTGTGACCCAGTTCAAAGGCATTTGACCATGTAATAAAACTTAATGACATTTTTATGACAAGTCCAAAATGTATTACCGTAGTTGAGGTAAACTATTCAGGGAATTATTCATGACACTGTTAATAAAGCATTTGACAATGTAATTACACTTAATGACAGTTTTATGACAAGTCTGGTAAGTCCAGTCATGCACACCCTTTAAATAAAGTGTTGCCCGTTTTTTGACTGTTTGACGTCTGACTGGAGCTCTCTTATGATATCATCTTGTTGTTCCCTCTTCTTGTGCAGTGGTTTAATGTCACCTGACTGGAGAATTAGCTGCACCAGCTGTTTATCTCAATGAATCAACTCCTAATAATGACGTAACTGTGGTAGTTTGACGGTTTTCTTGAAATTCGGTTAAATTTGCCCTACATTCACAGAGAAAACTGGGATGACTGGGATTGAACAAACACAGGACTTTTACTCTGCAGACTGGTGTTCATGTCCCGTGTGAAACCAAAGTCATTGCAGACCTGTTTTTACACGTGTCCCTAAGTTAACAGACTTATTTAACGTATTTAACTTCTATCACGTGCACAATGCGATGCAACGTAATGCAACACGACACAACGTGATGCAACACCATGGAAATGCAACGCAATGCCATGCAACAAAATGCCATGCAACATAACGCCATGCATCTTAATGCCATGCAATGTAACAACATACAACGTAACATAAAGCAACACAGCATACTTATTTTAATCCAAATCATATTTTTTCCTAAACTAAACCAAGTAGTTACTGGTTACTGCTCTTTGCATTTTTGTTATCATGACTGTAGATCTGCTGTTCACAGAAGTTAATGGGCAGTATTGGCATATGCACTATTCAATCGTATAAAGTCAGTGTTATTTGTTTCCAGAATAAGGAGAAAAAAGCTTGTAAAGCTAAAATAATCTGCTTAGCCAAATAACCACTATTTCCAGCATTTTCCCAACAAAAATTACATGTATTCAAAATACATGATAATGACTTGTCCTGCAGATTATTTTCCTGCAATGTGTCACTTTTATATTTGCGTCTGTTTCTGTCAGTGTATCAGCAGGTCAGTACTGACGTTGAGCTAAAGCCAGCTCGACATCAGTTCTGACTGAATGTGTATCCTGGGAGCCGTGTGGGTTATTCAGGTCTGACAGGTAAACGTGTCAGTGAGCTGCGGGCTTTGCCCCTCGGCCCCGCTGCCTCGTCACATCGGACACGTCGAGAGGCCACAGTTCGCGGCCGCTGCTCCGTTTGTTGTTTTAGGCTTGACTGTGCTGAGTCCCAGGCCTGTGTCCACCTTCTCCCTCTGCCTCAGTTTATTTAACTTCTCCCAGGTTTAAATTGATTGTAGATACTCTGCTTTCTTATGAGTTTAGTTTTCAAACAGGGTCAGTGCGTGCTTTGGCAACTGTGTCAAGTTTTTTTTTTTTCCCCTTTTTCTTGCCCCTGGATTTATTGCGCTGCTAGTTCTGGGTTGTGCAGGATCCAAATTTGGTTGCGCATCAGAACCTGCCTACATTAAATGTTAACTGAAATATATTGTCTGGTTTACATAATGTAGAACAGAGTTGTAGATTTAGTTTGATCTTTTGTTAATCATGTAAATGCACAATTTCCTTTGGCTCCTTTGATTTTGGACTTTGATGGAATGGTCCTGTTGGGAGTGGACAGCTAGAATGGCAGCGTTTAAGAAAGGACTTTTTGTTGGTGAAGGGGACTCTCTAGGGGGAATGGCACCCTAATGAGGTACTTGAAACGCTCTTGGGCCCCATGAAGGGACATTGTTCACCATAGGGACCAGGGAAGGGGTGTGTCTTCAAACTAAGTGTAGATGAAGTGTGGTGAGTGCCACCACATGAATGCAGATCCTGAGGAGTAAAGCTGCAACTGACAGTCAAGTCTATCACTTGTCTGATATCGTTTCATTTTTAAAACAAGTTTCATTATTTCAATTGCCACGATGTGCAATACATCCTAATATACAGTGTTTTATTTGTTTTGTACACTGTTTTGTTTGTGAACAATTCAGCGGTCTTATCATGCCAATAGACCCGCCAATCCACTAGACCTGGAGGTCCCAAACTTTATCAACTCAAGACCCAAAAGAGACATTCTGTGTCTCCTGGGGAACCAAACGTACAAAAATACATCATGAATTGTCATAACATCTATACTTATAAACTGATAAAGAACACAACATACCATGAATTTGAAATGTATAAAAAATTTTATTGTAATAGTACGTGAAAGCATTAATTAACTTTGGTGAATAATTTGAAGTATCTCACGCACCTCCTCCAATGGAAATGTTAGAGGGCTTTTAAACTGAAAGAGCACAGGAAGTGTAGAGTTTACATGAACAGCATCATGCAGTAACTTTAACAAGACAAACAGGAGAAGATCAAAAGAGGCTTCATACTAAAATTTTACATTGATGGCCCACATTTCCCATCATACCTGGACAGAGTAGTTTGTGAAGTTGCTGTTTTATGTTCCAAAATGCAAATGTTAGTTTTTCTGAGTGTTTGTCATGTGTCTGTTCAAAACACAATGGTTTATGGTGGTTGCCTAATCGTCATTTTGTGTTGATTTATGTCTTTAATTATTAGTGTATTTTGCTACTGAGTTTTAAAGCTCTTATTCCCTCTGTTGAATATCAGCAAAGGGTTAATGTCACAGAGAGCTGATTTCAGTCTCTTGTTCCACGCTGCCTGTCTCTAAATGAGGAAATCTGATATGGATTTTATTCTGTCTTTAAGTGGTGACCTAATGAAAATGGGTCCATGACCCATTTTGGGTTCAGACCCTAAACTTGGCAAACTCTGAACTAGAAGATACTGTGCCTATTCACTTAGGGGGGAGGTTGGGGTGGATGGTTGGGGGTTGGTGTGGATGGATGGGTCCAAGGCAGTACTTTCACACAGAACACCCGAGTTTGTGTGCAACCAACAGTCAACAGCGACTGTTTTAAGGAAGTAATTATTTTTACCCAAACCACAATCCTAAACCTAACGAAGCTGCGAGCGTCACCAGAAATGGATCTCAGAAAACTTTATTTTGCAAGCATAACTGTATGTTTCATATTTATTATTGTCAACTTGACCATTGAACCAGAACACTTGTACTTTTCATGCCTAAGTGAGGCAAAACGGAACACTGACACGGCATCCTCTAGTGGACCTTGATGGTGTGTTGAATAATTGTGTTACTTTCTTCAATTTGATTTATGTTGCCTCACTACCAACAATCTCCACTGGCATTGGAAACTTATAGGAGCAATCACAAGCAGCTCAAGCTAACCAATCACATGGCACATGGTATCTCTGTAGATGCTACAACACCGATGTGTAGAAAACTAGTTCCAGTCAACACAAAATGGAGCGGATTAATAGAGTCTTGAGCTAGTATGATCTGCAATCCCAATTCTAAAAAAGTTGGAATTGCAAAAAGGTTTCAACCTACCATATGTTCAGTTTAATAGAGACAAAGACATGATATTTAATGTTCAACCTGATAAACTTTATTGTTTTTTTGTAAATATACACTAATTCTCAATTTGATGCCTGCAGCGTGTTCCAAAAAAGTTTGGAAAGAAGCATGTTTACCACTGTGATACTGAAGACACTAATTGTTGAAGTTTTGGAAGGAAATTCTTACTAATTCTTGCTTGATATACTACTTCAGGTGCTCAACAGTCCGGGGGCCTTTTTGTGCTTCATAATGCACCACACATTTTCAGTGAGAGGCAGATCTGGACTGCAAGCAGGTCAGACTAGGACCTGAACTTTTTGACTAAGAATCCACACTGTTGGAACACATGCATGATGTGTCTTGGTATTGTCTTGCTGAAATAAGCAGGGACGCCTCTGAAAAAGACGTCATCTGGATTGCAGCATATGTTGCTCCAAAACCTGTATGTACCTTTCAGCACTAAGCGCTGGTAACAATCTGGATGGTCTTTTTCCTCTTTAGACCAGTGGAGACAACATTCATGATTTCTGAAAACAATCTGAAATGTGGATTTGTCAGACCACAGCGCACTTTTCCATGTTGCTTCAGTCCCTTTCTGGAGGGCCAGTCTAGTACCCAAACTCTTAAACTACAATGCCATGCTGTTGTAAAACGTGAAATGTGTCTTGGAATTGTCTTGCTAACTTTTTTGACATGTTTCAGGCATCAGATTCAGAATGAGTGTATATTTACAAAAAATACACTCCAACTTTCCAACTTTTTTTTGGAATTTGGGTTGTATTTTCTATTTCACATCACATTCTATGCGTTAGCACACATCTTCACTAGACGATGACACCCTGATCGCACAGGTGAACCTCGAGAAACTTTATCAAAGAACACAAGACGATGAACCAAGAAACAAAATGATGTCTTGGAAGCAAGTCTCCTTTTAAGGGAGCGCGTTCTCTTGTGATTAAAAACATCAATCTAAAACTTTCATCAGCCTGGAGTGTAATAAAGCTTAGCAGAGTGAAGACATTTGATTGTGCCATGATGAGTAGACATCCGCACACTCCCAAACTAACTTTTCCATTTCTTCCCAGAGCTCAGTAATATCTTTGGCTGGTTTCTGCCTCCCTACTCGCCTCTCCGGAGAGCACTGGCCCTCCGTCCCTCCGCCTTCTTGCTTCCTCCCTGCTGATGAAGATTTAAACACTGGCCTATTTCAGATATTACTGCCACAGTGTGCTCTGTAAATCACCAGGATAGGAGACCACATCAAACAGGCTCGGGTGAAGGAATGAGGGGATAGAAGAGTAGGAGGAGGGATGACCAGTCATGTCAGTGCTGACAAGAAGAAGCCTCGGATCAGTGACAGCTGAGAATAGCGCTGTGCAGGGTTATAAATTAAGTCATAGGGCTTAATCGGTGCTGATGAAGAAGAGGAAATGTGTCTGGCTTTTAGTGTTTCCAGGAAGTGTAGGACTAGCTTTTAGCAATTAGGAAAGGCAAACAGTGGTTTGATGACACTTGGTTGTTCAGCTCAGTCTGAGGATGGTGCTCACAGACACCAGAGAAACCACAGGTCCTCAGTTACAAAGCTGTTGTCAGCAGTGGAGCCCACATAATCACAGTCAGATTGTCCTTTAGGGAATTATGGGTTTTAATTTGGGTTCCACTCAGAAGGAGCCAGCTGAGGTGGTTCAGGCATCTGATTAGGATGCCACCTGGGCGCTTCACTTAGGAGGTCGTCCGGGCACATTCCACTAGATGGAGACCCGGAGGTAGAATCAGAACACACTGGAGGGATTACGTACCTCATCTGGCATGGGAACACCTTGGGTTACCCCAGGAGGAGCTGGAAAGCACCGCTGGGACATCTGGGATACCCTGCATAGCCTTGTTGTCACTGCAACACAACTCTGGATAAGATGGATGGATGGATGGATGGATGGATGGATGGATGGATGGATACTCAACTTTTGTGTGATCCTGTCGAGGATTAAATGATTACATTTTGGTGTTCAAAGGTCAATGTGACCTCACTTCTGTTACGTTCTCGTGAATATGATATCTCAGGAATATCCAGAGGGAATATCTTCAAATTTGTTACAGAAATCAAGAATGAATTGATTATGTTTTGGTGGTCAAAGGTCTCTGTGCCCTCACTAAACACGTTTTTAGCTATTGCTCAAGAATTCATACCCTAATTATGACAAAATATCACATGAGGTGATGACATTTATATCTAAAAGGTCAAAGGTCAACTTCACTGTGACATAATCTGATGCAATTACATTATAAGATTGTGACCATATTTCACGTTTGGTCAGATACTGAACTGCTGACACTAATCTTGGGTGCCCACCTTGACACTGTGCTGACTGTGTAGATCTTCTGTGCTTAAGATATGTGTAAAACATCCATGTCCTAAAATTTGTAGCAGCAATATCCATATTTGAAGCAGCAGTCCACCACCAGCTCACTGGTTTTGATGATCTTGAGCTTCGGCTGATTGTTATTGCACCATGTGATGAAGCTCTCTATCAATCCTCTGTTCTCCTCTGTTAAAATAGTCTCCAATCTACACTGGATCTCTGAATGAGTGACTTGTGAGCAAGAATTTGTACAGAAGCAGAAATATGTACAGGATGGTGTGACTTAATGAATTTTGAAGATATCGTCCGGAGACATATCTGCGCTCTCACCATATAATAGCACTCAAAGCACCAAAAAATTACATCTGCTAATTTGATAATCCACAAACCTTGCTGGGAGCAGTTTCATGAAGGAACTACTTTCTTTCTGCAGTAGAATCTACAGTACTGGAATTATTTCTTTCTAGTAGAAAGAAAGTAGATCCTCCATGAAACTGCTCACAACAAGGACTGTGGATTTTTCAAATGTAATTTTTGGTGCTTTGAGCACTGCAAGCCAAGTGCCATTTAGTGCCATTATATTGGACAGAAGACAGACATCTCTACAGCTGATATCTCCAAAACTCTGCAGCACACACCAAGAAAATCTTGATGGATAAATACCACTGACTTGTCAGCTGTACAGTCAGATAAAAGTTCCACAGCTTTAAAAAGTCATTAAAGTCTCTTTGTCTCTTTGTCTCTGTCCCCTGCACAGACGGGATGAACTGCATGAACAAGGACCACGGCTGCGCCCACATCTGCAGGGAGGCTCCGGGCAAAGGCGGGGTGTCGTGCGAGTGCCGTCCTGGCTTTGAGCTGGCCAAGAACCAGAAAGACTGTACATGTATGTATCACACCTGACCTCACATACCCACACACACACAAACAGCCCTGGAAGTGACTGTGCTTTTAGTCCAACCTTTAGTCTCAGATTTATGCGTCTGGTTTGTTCACATTTGTTCCTGAGCAGCTTTCAGACGTAGGAGGTCTCAAAACTTTTGCGTAACGCTTCCCGTCATCTGTTAATCTTTAATTCAATTGACTTGTCACTTTATTTTACAGTCCACATGGCAGCAAGGTATTAACACTTTGTTTCATAGACTTAGTTTTATTGAGGTTACGTACTGGTGCGATGAAGGATCTAAAATGTTCCTGTAATAAACATCTGTAATAGCAATGATGGACAAGTTCCAGTCGGCCTTCAGCGCTAAAATATGAGGGTGGACATTTAATACCAAAATCAGTTAAGCGTTTCAGGCCAAGCCGAAGGTGCTGAAGGATTCAGTAGAGAGAATTCATGTCTGTAACCCCCCCGCCTCCTCACCGCTCCATCCCTGTTTCTCACTCTTCACACCGAGTGCCTGCAGCCATGGAATTTAGGGCTGCTGTTTTTCGAGGGGGGAAAAATAAGCTTTTAGTTACACTTTGTTTGGCAACACATCTTGTTCTCCTCTCAGACGGTGAGAGTGTAAAGATTGTGAAAGCCTCTGAAAGGCTCTAATGCATCCCCCGCTGTGGTAATATTTCATTAGCGGCCAGGGACCCAGTGCTGTGCCGGCCTGTTGAGCGTGGCGGCACAGGACGGTAGTAAACGAGTGATGAAAGAAATGGTAGTTATGTCTACAACGCCTCCACACACAGTCTCTTTCCATTTTCACCTCTCTCCTCCATTTTCTCCTTGTTCTGTCTCTCACATCCGTCTCTTTTTGCCTCATCCTGTCTGTCTCCTTTTTAATTTCTTTTCTACCCTCCTCGTTTTCCTTCTTTTTTCTCCTCACAGTCAATAAAAGATCCAAAAATGGTTGAGATTAAGGAACAAAGTTTAGAAAAAGGCCCCGAAGAGTTCGCCAAGTGTTAAGATTAGGCAAATTATGAGAAAGTCAAAATGTTGGACACATCACAGATGTCTCACATAGTTAGTGTCTGACAAATCAGTTCTGTTTATTATGGCAAACTCCATCTCCAAAGTTTGTGGCCCGTGAGGAGGAACTACTTAGCTGGCTGTTTTAGGGCCAAGGAAGTAAAACTGAAACCTGGTTTCTCCAGGGGAAACCAGGGCTGAAGTTATCAAAAGAGCTCCAAGAAAGGTTCTGTGGTGAAATCTCCTCGTTACTGTCTCCTCTTTCTCACGTTTGTTTTGTTGTTTTCTCCCTCTTATTCCATCTTTCTGCCTCTTCTTATGTCTCCTCCATGAGTGTGTTCTCGTTCCAACGTCATCTCATGGGATGGTGTATGAATAGCATGCCACTTTTAGGGACATTTTGAAGCTTATCAAGTGTCATTTTACATCATTTAGTTTGGATGTGGTAACAATAGTCAAGTAACCTTTGAGGTCACGGTGATCTTTGTTTAGTTAATGTTATGAAATGGTCGCAGTTTGGTTAGGTTTAGGAAATGATTGTTGTTTGGGTTAAAATAAGTACTTAAGCTGGTTATGTGGGCATTGTGACCTATGTTCATCACATACATGACTCAAGTTAAATTATGCAGGCTACTAAAGTTAAAATAAGACTTTTGGCTTGACACAGGACACAAACCACAGTGTCCTGGATGGCAGTCCTGTGTTTGTTTGACTCATCCATCCACTCCAACTCCCCCATACAAGGACAGGGGACTCGTCCTTGTTGTCTCCCTTTCCTCACTAGGCCCCCTTTGACCTCAGGAAGTTTTCCAGGAAGTCAGGAACCTCATTAAGAACTTCAGAGCTTTATCTACATTTCAAACAAGTCAAAACTAGTCCCAGTAACGATGCCAACAAAGGTGCCCTAACTTTAATCCTCCAGGGTTTCCCAATGTTTCCCTAACTGAGTCCTAACTTAACCACCAAAGCTCCTTTTATTTTTAAAACAGCAGTGTCACTGTTGTCCTGAAGGGCATGAACTTTTTGGAACTTTTACCAAAGGTTCCCTGCCGTTAACCCTTAAAAACAGGCTTTTCCCCTGGCCTGTACTGCTATTTATCCATCTAAATAGGTTTGGGGTGAGTTGCAGAGTTTTGGAGATATCAGCTGTAGAAACATCTGCCCTCTCAACACTCATTTGGAAAAACTCAACACCAGTGTCTCTTTCCAGAAATCGTGATACTCAAGATAATCCACAGACCTTGATGTGAGCAGTTTCATGTAGGAGTTATTTTCTCTCTACTGAACAACACCCACCAACCGTATCACCGTGCAGAAGAAAGTGTGCATCTACTCATGGACGAGGTTACAACTCGGCTTAGGACACCATTAATGTTTACATCCAGTGCTGTCACAAGCCTCTCCTCCATGAGTAGATGCATGCTTCTCTCTGTATGGTGATGCGGTTGGCAGGTGTAGTTCAAGAAAGAAAATACACAAAACTGCCTACACAAGGTCTGTCTTTGGGCAATTTTCGAGGTAACTGATGTAAATACAAATTTCTAGTAGTGTTACAAATAACAGAACCTTCACTTTATAAAAATTCTGGTGTCAAATTTAGCTTTTTCCATCGTTTTCAGACGCTACTTTTTCCATCCAACCCTCTTTTTCTGTCTCCCCCTCCCCATCCCCATACTTCCTTCTCCCTCTTCCTTATACTTCTTTCTCTATCTTATTCTCTTATTCTCCCCTTCTCCTCTTTCTCTCTTCCTTGTCCCCTTTCTCTGCCAGTTTCTCCTCTACTATAACTCTCTGTCTTGCTTTCTCCTGCTCTATATTTTTCTTGTCTCTTTTTTCTACTACTGATTCGATTTCCTTTCCTCTCTCTGTCTTTCGGTTATGACCCACTCCCACCTGTTATGTCAGGCCATATATCCAGTAGAACATCATTTTGCTTCTTTATTACTGCACAGTATAAATGTCCCTCTGGGGCTCCTGTCTGGTACATGACATCATCATTGTAACTAAATAAGGAATTAGTGGACCTTTAAAATGTCACCAGCATTTTGTTACACATAATATATTGTACAAGCCAGGAGTAAGACTTAAATGTGTGTGTGTGTTGTCTTCAGTGACGTGTAACTATGGAAACGGCGGTTGCCAGCACACATGTGATGACACGGACACAGGGCCGGTGTGCGGCTGCCACCAGAAGTACGCCCTACACTCAGACAGCAAGACCTGCATCGGTGAGTCACAACCAAGATGGCTTCTCTGTTCATACCCTGGAGCCCTCACAGCTGTTTGACTGTAACATCTGTTGTATGATAGAAGGCCCCGACAGGCCTACAGTGTAGCACAGATGATTTAAAAGAAGAAAAGTAACTAAATGAGGAAGTGGGGGTGGCGGGGTGGGAGGTGTTGAGTTGGCAGATAGATTCTCTTCCAGCTCCCAAATTTCCTCCCCTCCATCCCCCCACATTGTCTGATTTAAACACCCTGCTGAGCACAAAAGAGACAGCGAGCTCAGACAAACAGCACTTTCACAGAAGTATGCCTAGGGTTGGGCACTTTTGTAGTGATATGGTACTGGTACCAGTACCTTCAATTTGTTTCTTGTCTCCAATCCTCCCCATCATCTTTTACGATACTTAACTCTCTGTAATAACAAAAATGTAATGTCAGTTGTAAAATAATAAGTCCTTACTTCTCACTTTCAACATTGTTATTTATTTTGAACATTTTACACACCACACAATATAATATATCTAAAGATAGACTTTTTCTCTAAAACAACATACCGCAAATTCTCAAATTGTGCAAACATATGATGATCTGGACGATATGGACAAAAGTATTATAATATTTTAGACAAAATACATTGATATCAATATTGCAACAATATTGTAGGAGTGTGAGAGGTCCCGGGTTCAAATCCTGGATGAGCCCCTCATTCATTTTAAGCAAATTAACCAGACTGAAAAATGTGACACGTAACAATGACTATTGATACTTTCCCAAAATATTACAACGATAAGATTTTTGATAAATAATCATCAGTAATGTGAATATATTGACGAAGTGAGTGAAGGCAAATAATAGAACAAATGGAACAATGTGATAAGTTCTGGAAATTACATTACTACTACTACTATACTGTAATGCAGGCTTTAAAACCAAGAAAAGACAAGACCTCGGCCATATGACAATATAACGATATCCAAAATATAAAACAATATCTAGTGTCATATCGCAATATCGATGTATTATTGACATAACACCCAGATGGAAAATAGATCAGGAATATTCACACACTTAAGGAAAACAGAGAAAGTTTGACTGCTCCCAGATACCAAAATCTGGTGTGATTTTGTCAGTGTCCTTTAAAGAATGAAGTGTGGTACCCAGCCCTAATTATATCCTCATCCAACGTTACCGTGATTTATGAATATAGTCATTCCACACTGTCAATAATAGATGACATGGATGAGACTCATCAGCGTCATTATAACGCTTCTGCTGTTAAAAAAAAAAAAAAAATGAGTGAAAAACATTAAGGATAAGACCTCAATGCCTTAATTATGAACACTGTAGTCCAGCTCATGCACATTATACTGTATTCTGCATCTTATTAGCTAGAACCCACCAGAATAGAAGCGAACTGCAGCAGGGTGTTCAGTAAATCAGGATGTACAGGTACATTGAGTTTATGTCTCCATCTTCTCTGCAACACAAACACTATGATAATGTCCACAGTTGGGCTCAGAGGGAGTATCACGGCAGTAAGGTGTCAGGGCCAAGGAATGAGCAGTAATATGTTTTCAGTATTAGAGAAATGACTGAGTTGGCTGGTGGAAAATGAATGACTGACACATCTCCCACTCTGACTCTGAAAAACACATTCATCATGTCAGAGGGTCAGTTGACTCAGTGAGCCCAGCCAGCACCCAGCAGGCAGCTCGCTCTGCCCAAACAGGCCATTTGTATATGACTTGTCAACAGAAGCATGCCTCCACATCCTGGCTCTCATATAGAGGAGATTCATTTTCATCTTGCTATTTTTCTAATCAGTAGAGGATGGATGAGGCGTTCAAGGTAAGTGGAGTTGTTCATAACTCTGTTTTCTCCACCTGCTTCCTGCTGATTGAAATGTAACAGATAGTTTTTTGAGCCTGAAAGCAATTTTCATCACCACCACTTAAGTCTACTGCAGCTTGTTCCAATCACACTGGTTGTAGATTGAATATATTGGCCTGTTATCTAAAGTATTGATGATTTGTGCGCATGTTTGTAATTTTTACCCTCAAATGAATTAATTGACATTTTGTTCATTCAAACATCACCCAATTGATCCTTTGCTAAGCCCCGCCCTCCTCAGTTACTGTTTCTATGTCTGTCAAGCTTTCCATTCTTACATTGCACAGATGCAGTTTAAAGTGATAACGGTGGCAGATTTAACATCAAAATTGGGACTAATTGTTGAAACATTAGGCATTAGATTCCAGAGAGAAGTAAACAAATACAGCTATTCATTTCTAGCTAACAGCTGTGGACTTCGTCGGCTAAAGTATGTCTCTCTCGCTAGCAGATTTTATAAGTGTAGCTACAGTAGCTAATGTAAGCTAATGCTCATGCTTAAACGTGTAGCCTGAACAGGCGCATACATGGAAGACACGTTCCACACATGCACAGTAGTTTGGCATCCCCCAACAAACTGGGGAAACAGGGATGTGTACCTGTGCATGCACACCTCTGATGATGAATTCTATGTCACATGAACTAGCAGTCCCTCGTGCACTCACAGACATGGAAAGTATAGTACCATCTTAAAGCTGCATGTCCCAGGCATCCACATCAGTTGATGATCAATGCAAAGGATTTGTATACTATGGAGCAGCATTGTTTATGTATTTAGGTCTGGAGTGGGTTAGCATAGCAACATAGCATAGCACCATAGGATGGTGTTGAAAATAAAATGTAAAAATAAAAAACATTATTAAAATCCTATTTCAAATACAACAATTAAATTGTTTGGATGCTTACTAGAGAAAGACATACTTGGACAAGCAATACGAGTGTTAAATCTGGGCTATACTGTGGTTGTGCTTTCAAACTGTATGCTTCACTTTAAAAAGAAAAAATGATTTCAGGATATGAGCAGGGGTTAAATTTGGAAGTACAGTCATTGACATTGTAAAAGGAGGCATGAGAATTGGATTAAGTGCAGTGGACCTTGAGATGATCACTGCCCAAGGTATCTTCCAACATCCCAGCCAGATCAGCTGGACCGCAAGCGGTGCAATCAGCCCAAGAAGAGAGGGAAGAAAGCTGGGATAAGAGCTAAGATAACCCATTTCGGACAGAGCAAGCAAGCAAACACTTTTATTATGCATCAACCCAAATCTTCCTCCTAACACCCCCCACATAACAATTTTGTCCCCGGGAATAAGTCATGAGATTGGCAAATGCAGCACCTACCTAACCAGGGAACCAGACGAATCTGTCAAGCTCATGTTTTCATTGGCTTGCCTTGGATACAGTTAGGCCAATCACTAACGTGGGGTGGGTTCTATACAATGACTGATAAAGCATCACCGGTCCAGATTTGAAAAGTCAGTCACACGTTTGCTGCTATCTGTCTGTTCAAACTGTCAGAAAGAAGGCAGTGCGCATCTTCCAGGTCTTAAAAGTGAAGCCAGTGTAGTAGTGCCTTAAACTGTCATTCTATTGGCCAGCAGGGGGATGACTCTACCAATTGCAAAAAGAATGTAAAAATGTATTCAGCCTTTTGGCAAAATAAGCCTACTTCTCATGTGATTTATAATCTCAGTAAACAGTTTCCTAATGAGTTTAGTCAGTTTTAGTTTCAAGCTTTGTCAGTACAGCATGATGTTCATTTTGAAAATGATGGTCCAGTTTAGAATAAAATGAATGATAAAGCAGGGTATGATTTAGGGCAGAGCTACTATCTTATTGACAAGTCATTCTCAGTGAGTCCATCCAGTACAACACATATGGTTCACCAAACTCAGATCAAACTGTCAAACTAGACAGCACTGATCAAATTTGTGTCAAGATTCTGTTACTGTATATACATTTTCTTCTGCTTATCCAGAATTGTGTTGCAGGTGAAGCAGACTAAGCCTGATATTATATGTTTGAAACACTAGGTCTTCGATTCCACAGAGAAGTAAACAAAAGCAGGATTATCATTTCTAGCTGACGACTGTGCATTCACCCTACAAAGGAAACTCATATCAGCCACTTGTATTCGCATTCTCATTCTTTTGGTTACTATTCAGAGCTCATGACCATAGGTGAGGGTTGGAATGTAGATTGACTGGTAAATTCAAAGCTTTGCCTTCTAGTTCAACTCAACCAGACCACAATGGTCTGATACAACGCCTGCATTACTACAGACACCACCCCATCACCTTTCCATCTCACGCTTTCTATTTTACCATTACCACTCGTGAACCAGACCCCGAGATACTTAAACTCCTTCACTTGGAGTAGCAACTCACTCCCAACCAGGTATTCGCCCAGGGCTGACCCTTGTCTCCGATCCAGGCTTTGATTTACATGGACGGGATCTCAAGGTGCAGCCAGGGCTGAGGAGAGTGTCTGGTTTGTGAACTTCCACGCACTGGGGTGCTTTGCAGCTGAGTGTGAAGCTACCAGGATGAGAGTCAGCACCTCCAAGTGTGAGGCCATGGTTCTCTGCTGGAAAACCATGAGTTGCTGCCTCAAATGAGAGCATTTAAGATTCTGTTACTGCATTGGCTATGTCTTGCCTAAAATGTTTTTAGCGACATGGTTTAGTGTACTGTTTGTGTGTAATACAAGAAAGATCACAATCAGTGTGGTTGTCATTGTGCCCCATTGAAATAAAAAAGTTAGTATCTAACACAAGTTATGCTGGATGTATTTTAGGTAGTAAGCTGCTTATAGCAAATAAAGACAGTTTGATCCATTCCTCACACGTTTGCTCTTGTGTTTTAGGTTTCTTTTGAAAGACACTGCCCTCCAAACTCATGAGATACAGAGTATCGTTCTTCTAAGAGCCCCATGCACACCACTACAACATGCAGAGAAATGCAAAGCTTGACAGGCCTGTGGTCCATACTTACTGTTACTAAGCTATGATTGGATAGTTACTCTTTGAAGGAGGGGTTTAGTGAAGGGTCGATTTACTTAAATTACTTTATCAAATGACTCAAAGTAGTGCCCTCAAATTATAGCTGCATAAATGAAATGCAGTACTAAATAAACAAAGAAGTAAAGCCACGCACAGTCTCAGTGGGATGCTTGAGTTTAATACAGTTGATTTTGGATTATGTTACATAGATTTATTTAACATTTTGGCTGTCAGACGCAATCTTGTGTTATCTGTGGCAACATATTTGTTTTGTTTGTTTGTTTCTTTTTTCTGTCTATCTGTTGAAATTATTAATTTGAAGGTATGAATTAATAAAATGTGCGCAAAACTTATTTCAAAAATGTACATCTAATATGTACTGGTTCCAAAATGCCTACAACATTGTAAAACTTATGAGAATATGCAGGCATATATAGAATAGTTCATTTGAACTCTGAGATAGCAGCTCTTCTTCACTTTGGTTCATTTGGACTGACGAGCAAAAGCCTTTGAATTCAGGTGGCAGGAAAACATCTTCAGAAGGAAGTTCTCTGTGCTTTTCTAGAAGAACTGCTTTGTGGTTACTCAGGAAGGACGAACTCCAACCCAATCACAGAAAACCTCCCAAAAATCCAGGATTAATGGGTATAACTAGATGGAGGTTGACATCTGATAGCGGTTCCTCAAACTGGGAAAGTTTAATGTGACAAAATTAACCGAGACCAAACCACAGTCTGGACTGGTGTTTCGTCAAGTATTCAGAGTTGATACAAACACCAGAAAAGGTGTTCATAGCAGAAATCCCTGAAGCAGTGATCACTAAAGTTCAGTGTTTGGAATCAGAGTTAGTTTACCTGGCAGCTGGACAGGCCACCAAAACTCTTTCCAGTTAATGAGCTGCTTGGGAGCCCATGTGACTTTTCTTTACAAGTTTAGATTCATTTGTAATGGGCTAATTAACCAAATAAAAAATCAGGTAAACTTTTCCATGTGGTTAAAACCAAAGAAAAGTGTAGGTGTGATTTAACACTTGGTTGCATGTAAACTGGTGAGATTATAACCACCTGCACAACTGACTATGAACTGAGAAACACTGCAGAATGATGTCAGTGCTGTTGATCCCACACACGGACACTCAATTATCTGATGTCATGTTGATGGAAACACTGGAAACACTTCTCTGTCTGTCTGCCTTCCTCTGTCTCACTCAGTGACTTGAGCAGATTGTCTTGGTGTTTTACGGCAGCACCAGGTTTTGACTGCCCACAACCAGTTTTTCTTTCCAGCTGCTTCGAAGAGGCGAAACACGGCATCGAGGGACGGCTTCGAAGAGAAAGCCCAACGAGAGCGAGCGGGAATCCTCCTCTCCCTCCTTTCCCAATGTCTCGTGTCTTTCCTCTCTCTCTGTCTCCCTCTCTTCATACTTTGACGAGAGAAAGGACCTCTGTATTTCTGGTGTCCCAACTGCTCCAGGGGCCTGCCTTTAACCCCCCCTACCCTCCCTTTTTACCCTTTCTATGTAGCGCTGTCCCTCTGCTCCTCCTCCCTCCTCCTCCTCCTCCTCCTCCTCCTCCTGCTTTCTGGTGATAGTACCTGATTGCCTGTCTTGTCTGAGCATCCATGTCAAAACCAAATCAGGTTTAATCCAAGAGGAAAGAGTGACTCCGGGTTGGGGAGGGCGGGTCGGGGGGCCACGTGTTAGACTCGGCGGTTAAAAAACGGACGTCTCAATTGCAGCCTGATCTTAGGTAAAGCTCCCACGAAAGCAAAACCTAACAACCTCCTCCTCCTCCAGCTCTCTTACTACCTCCTCATCCTCAATAACCTGGTCGATAACCAAATGCCCACCAACATCAAAATGACCTCCATCCCCCATCCACCAGCCCCCTTTAGAGAGGCAGGGACTTGCTCCGCTCACCTTTCTTCGCTCTTATAACATGCCGTTTCTACCGCATGTGTCCACTCACATCGTCCATTTGTCTGCTACTGCCTGTTTCACTAATCTTTCTGTCCGTCTGTCTGGTTGTCCTCTTGTCCAGCTGCATGGGAGAGCCTGCACTGCATTTGTATGGTTTCCCTTTTATTTCTTTCATTTTCCCTTTTTGAACTGAAGTACATTTTTATTGTTGTTGTTTTTAGAGACCCTGATCCCTTCTTATTTCCTCCCAGTGCATTGGTTTTTACCATCTGCCTCCTAGCTGTTAGTAGTGTAGAGTGGTTTAACTCTTCCCCCCTCCTCGTCCTGTGTAGGTCCAGCTCTCTAAACCCCTCTCCGTGGGCCTCCGACCACCGCTTAGTCCCATAGACTCTTTAGGAAATGAGTGGGACTCTTCCCACCCCTTCTCAACCTGTCTTACCCATCCACCTTCTCACACACACATTTTATCTCCCTCTCTGACAGATTTTTTCACACACTCGAGCAAGCAAGACGCTCAAAAGCACGCACACTGGTATGCACAAGCATTCGATTCAACAATCGCACTCACACGGCCACATTTCACCCGTTAGCTGAGCACCAGAAAGCCTCCATTCATCCCTGAGTGTACTTCAGAGAGTCCTCCACTTTGTCCATCAAGCGCCTGAGAGAAAACGGTAGCAGGCCTGGTCCGGGGGAATGGAAGGGACATTAATTACCCCATATCCAACCCCTCCCCACACACCCTCCACCATCCCATAGGACTGTGTGTACATCAAAGGCCGGTCCTATTGCGGCAAGTGGCGTCCATTCACAGAGAGATGCTCATTCAGGCCCTAATGACTTGGTGCCAAGTGAAAGGCCGCCTCCCACTCCCAGCCCCATCTTCAAACCCCAACACCGCACCACATGCATGCTGTCTTAACAGTGAACTCACCCTCTTCTACAACCATCATTCTCCCTCACCTTCCTCCCTCCACCCCCCTCAGCCCCCCACCTCCGCTGCCCAGCTTTTGGGAACTTTGGTTTTTCCAGCGTTGACTGTTAAAGCCAGTTGTGATGTGTTCCATAGACAAACAGGCAACCAGCGCTGCCCCCAGACTACCTCCTACTGCTTTTTTTTTTTATTTCTCTGCATGCCCTCCCCCTACACCTCCGCTCCAAAACCCATTTCTCAATGAGTGCACCCCCCCTACCCTCATATACCTCTCCCATCGTGGACCATGATGGGACTGATTCTGTCTCTTTTCCTACTCTGTTCCATCATCCCCTCTCAATCATCTTGTCACTGCTCCCTTCTCCCTCTGCTGTCTTACCTCTTGTCCTCCTCCGCACCACCTTTTCTCCTCTTTTTTGTCATCATCATCACCCTCTTTTCCTTCGCTTCTGTCTCCACATTTAAGGCGGCTTGTCTTGGAAATGTCGGACATGTATCCTTCCCCTCCTTGCTCTGTCTCGTCTTCCTCCTCCATCTTAACGCAAAAGGAATCATTGCTGACAGTGTGGCTGTTTGATATGGAAGACAGAAACTCCATCGGCGACAACAGCAACGTCAACATCAGAATTAAATTCCCCCCAATTCCACTCCATCCCCAAAACCCCACACCTTTACCTATCCACCCCACACCTCTACCTTACCTTTTTTAAAGAACTTCTTTCATATGTATGCCCTGAACCTCCTCCCCTCCCCTTCCCTACCTACCTACTTGCCTACCTACCGCTTCATTTTTGTAAGCTACACACTGACACTGATCATTTTCATTTATTTTGTTTTGTTCTTTTGTTTGCTCTGGGGGATTTATCATTTGTTTGGGGATTAACACTCTAACAGGGATTTTGGCGCTTCTTCATCGCTTCTTGCTTCTTGGCTTTGGTTTTTTTGCTCAAACGCCAAGAGGGGCTGAAGGTCTGGTCATTTGGGCTTCTCATTAACCTGCTGCTCACTGTTTGTCCCCTTGTCACTTGTGTTTTAGAGAAAGATGAGGCTGCAATTGAGAGCTCTGAGTTCAATGCCACGTCAGTAGCTGATGTGGACAAGCGGGTGAAACGGCGGCTACTTATGGGTAACTCTTTTCTTCCTCTTTCTATGTGTTGCCATGGCGCTTGTGCTTGTATCCCCGACTCCACTCCTCTCCGTTCCTCCTCGTCCTCCTCTCTCTGTCTTTATTTTGTTTTTGTTTTTTTGTTTTTTGTAAACCTTTGATGCCCACTGTGTCTACTCCCACAGTCACAGTTTTGTTGCAACAGTATCTAACGTGATGAAAACGGAGTAAAAGAGGTCGCTGTTTTCCTTTAAACCCTTCCTCCCTAACTCTACCTACCAAATTTCTGGATGGCTCTAAGGTTTTCTCAATGACTAACATTTAATTTCCCAGTTCCACTTTACTCCAAATGTTTTGTGTCCCATTCCCCTCATTTTTGATTGCACATGTTACGAGAACAGGATACCTTACTAGTAAAGCGAAATACCTGAAAAGCTTGTAGACCAAACTTGGCGCATGGTTACAGAACTATGCCATGAAACTCAAGTGAAGTGAAATTATCTCATGGGTTTTTCACACTGTACTTAGCCCTCAGCTAAAAGCATTCTTGGCACCCTCTTAGCCCAAAGCTAAGAAAGCTTTAACACTGGCACAATCCTGGCACATTACAAACATGGCTAACCTTGACTTTAGCCTAGGGCCTGCTTTGGAGCAGGGTTAGCTCCGGCATTTGTGGGGTTGTCCCCTGAAAATCAACTAAACATGGGGCTAAAAGGTGTCAGTGTGAAACGGGGCTAAAAGCTGTTAGAGTAGTCTCAAGTCATCTTAAAATGTAAACATTAGTCACTGTGCCAATGGCCATTTAATCCAGTGATATTAAAAGCGCAGTTAGAATTCAGTAGCCCTGTGCTTAGGTTAACCTTGGGTTAAAGATGTCTGAGTGGAAAGGGATAGGTTTCCCAGCCATTAGGCTAAGGAAAGCCATGGACTAAGTATAAGCAGTGTGAAAAGCCCTTCAGACATTCCAGTCCTTTATATTTTGTAATCATGCAGGCTTTGTGTTCAATCAACATTAAAATCAGCAGACTGGAAGACTCTGTGACCAAATGGATGTTTGCTCTTTGCCATGTTGAAGACTAAGTCACACATTAGCCCTAGATTTTTAGCACCAGATGTGTCTTTTAAGATTGCATCAATGTCTGTGATTGCAAGTGAAACATGAAACAAAAATGATCAGATGATGCTTTTGTTTCTGGGGGCTGCATGAAACAAACTCAAAAGCCCATGGGCATCCTTGGACCATTTTAGAAGCAACTGGTCAAACAAGTTTGTCGTTTTAATTTGTTTCAGTGCTAATATCAGTATTAGATCGCTCTGATACCAGCCTGAAATGCTGGATTGAGTACTGGTGAGAATGCGGATCTCTGCACTGAATTGATATCACTTTATTAGTCCCGAAACTGCCTAGCAGGATCCCATATGCCAATTTTCTTTTTAACCTGAGTCAGGCCATACAAGAATGATAGCGGTCATATCACATCCATACAGGGTTAGTGATATACAGCTGTTATTTTCTAGCACACTTGTATGAGATCAGTACTCAATATCAGAACATCTCTAATTCCTACTTGCTACTATAAATACTGTTAGCGTATCAAGGACTAATACTTTAAAAAATATTAGTAGGGTATTAGTAGGCCATGACTTTGGCCATGGTTTATAAAAGACAACACCCTGCCAGTTCCTCTTGGTTTCAGACCCTCAAAGAATGGTTTTCCTATGACTTGATCAATCAGACTTACCCAAGTTTTTCTGCTTTTTCTGAAAGACAACTTTCATCATCTACTGTTTTGAATTTCACCTTTCTTTTATTTTCTAAGACAGAGGTACATCAGAAATCCATCCTGGTATCCAGAACTCCAAACTGATGTGCTGTACAGTCTAGTGTATTAAAACACCCTCCATACAAGTTTCATTTCAGCAGGTTCTGGCCGGTGAGGAAGAGTGGAGTTTTAGGGGCGCTTCCTTGTCCCTCTTTTTCCTCTCTGTCCTTCTCTCTACTCCCTGGATGACCTCTTAAATTTCATTTCTCCCCACCAAACCCTGCTTCATCTCCTGTTGTACCAGCATGTCACCTGTCCTGATGGTGGTCCACTTGTACCACCTGTGGTGTTCCAAGACAGTACACCACGTACATCCCCCTTGTGTTAGATTGGAAAAAAACTTGCAAAAGGGATTAAAGTTAAGCAGATGCAGTTAGGCAGATGTTAAACCCAGGTGTCAGTAGCCAACAATCCTATTTGCATGCGGGGTGGAAATAGCCAATTTGTATATTTACACCCACATTGCAGAGAAAACCATCATCTCTACCCAAACCTAACCAAGTACATTTGTTACCCAAGCCTAACCAAGTAGTTTTGTTGTCTGAACTCTATAGCAAAGACAAACACCCAGGTGTTTTCATTGTCAGCAAGGCTATTTGCACCCAGAATGTAAATAGCTTATGCTGCTACTTATGCCTTCATTGCAGAGAAAAACTTTCCTAAACATAACCAAGTAGTTTTGTTACCTAAACCTAGCCAAGTACATTTCTTACCCAGAGGTAACCAAGTAGTTTTGTTGCCTAAATCTAACCAAACAGCAACTGAAACCTGAAAATAAAATTTTAAAATATTAAAATAATAACTCAACTAAATCTACAAATCAAAATACAACACTGTCATCTAGTTTTACAGGGTTTACAGGGATGTAAATAGCTGAAAGCTGTTGTGTGACTAATCTCACCCTGGTGCAAACAGACACTCCGTTAAAGTTATTAATTCAAATCAGCCCCTCCACAATGAGATCATGAACCCGGGTCTCAGGTTGGAAAGGCTCTGTTGCCTCCAGGTTTCTGGATGCATTGATGTTCAGCTGTTTGCAAATAAATCTCCTTCCTCTTACCTCAGAAATGTGCACACACAGAAACAACAGAATTAAGTATGCAACACAGTGGAAAAACATCTATTGTCGGCCAAACTCTGTTTAAGCAAGCTTGACCTTTAAACATACAAGTTGGACTTGTGTTGAATACACATCATGGGTGGTTGTGGCTCAGCAGGTAGAGCAGATTTGATCCTCAGCTCACACCAAACTGTCCTTGGGTAAGACACTAAACCCCACATTGCTTGCCTGGTAGCTTGCTGTCACTGTGAGTGAGTGAGTATGTGAATAAGTAAAACACTTTGGATAAAAATGCTATATAAAAGTCCATGTAGTCCAAACAATATGCTTATTAATTCTGGGATAAAAAGTATGAGCAGCATAGCACTCAATTTATATTTTATATTGAATTTATTATTTGTAGAAACTTGAACCAGTCTCTCCAGGATTTCACGGGCATTTTATGAGATTAAAATACCTCATTTAACAGCATCTTTTATTAAAAAAAAAAAAGTGATATATATATTGCAATACTATGAAATTGTGGGAGCAAGTGAAAATTTAAAAAAAAAAAGAAACAAACTTGTTTTAGGGAGAATAAAATGCTTAAGATTACAAAAATTCTAACAAGATATACTTTCTTTTACTATTTGTAAATGCATGTAGATGCACCTGTGGGCTTCCAAAAAATCTTTAAGGAGCTTAAACTCAGTCAACACAGCAAGTGCACAATTATAAAATATTGTAATAATAATAAAGTGTATTTATCAAGCACTTGATAAATGTCCAGTGACAAAAAAAATTGAAAAGGTGAATCATAAAGCATTGAGTAAGTTTATTCAGACATATATGTATGTTTATGCAAGGTACTGCTATGATGATGGTTGCAGCAGTCCCTGGAAACTACAATGATCGATCCAAATTGCGGACAAGTTTAGGTGATTGGACAAGGACATACAGAATTCACAGGGTTGAATTTGCATTAACTGTTTCATTCTTAACATCACAACTTCCTGGAGGGACTGATTGAACCTGTAGCAAGTCATAGATATGTTGAATTTGGAATTCAGTGTCTTTAATCTTGTTAGCCTCCCCTCACTTTAAAAAATGTTTATTTCATCTAGAGTCAAAGCACTCAATGACTGGGCTTTGTAGTCTAAGAAGCCCTTATAATAAATAAATAATGGTGGTGGAAGGCTCCTCTCTCTTCGTTGTAGGACAGAGAGATACAGAAGATCTTTCATACCAACTGCCATCAGACTCTATAATTCTTATACTAATAGATGAGACTACTACAGACAAATGAATTTCCCCTTGGGGATTAATAAAGTATTTCTATTCTATTCTATTCTATTCTATTCTATTCTATTATAAACTGCACTTCATAAAGCTAACAACCCATAAGTTTCATTATAAAACTAGAAAGATACTAAGAGAGTGCAGACCTCCACCAAGGCCAAATGCCCTATCTGGCAATAATAACGAAAGTGAGACATAATATTTGTATCCGACCATGGATTCTAATCTGCTCCAAATAATTCATGTCCTAATATAATTGGATACCCTAACAAACCCTAACAATGAAATGACCTCCATCATGCTTATGTGCATGAACGAGCATGTGTACTGCACATGCATGTAGTTGCTGAGAGCACAGAGGCCGTCCCCGGTGCAGCACTGGCACAGCCTGAGCAGCATCAGTATGTTAGATTTGACACTGCTATCAGTTTGTCTGCTTCGTCAGACACGCGGCACTCCTGTCTCTGCCCCCGCCGCTATCACACAGCACAGACAGCACACTGATCAAGACAAATGGAACTGCAGCCGAAGCTCTAATGAAAAGGTGCGGCTGAAATGAGACCAGGAGTGAGACGGGAAGAAAAAAGAGCGTGGGCAACTTGATGAAGGGTAATTCAGGATGTTGATATTGAAGGAGTAGCTAAATCAGAAGCCAGGTGCTGGACACATGTGAGCAAAGTGTCAAAAGAGAAACTCAGTAGTGCTACAGTGGCTGTGGCCCTGGATTCCAAATAAACCATCACATCAGGACAGACGGAGCCAAGCTGAGGTGTGTGTATGTGTGTGTGTACAGTGGGTGTATCCATATAGCGTGATTACTGGCTGGAGCTACACTGACTGACAGCTGATTTTGGTGCCCATCACGGGGCAGAAAGAGGATTTTGTTGAGTGCTGAAAGGTGATCGTGCTCGTTCCACCTTTTCACAGTACTGCTGCAGTCGTTGTTACTTGGCGTGATGCTTTAGTTTACACAGCGCACATGCTCTTCTCTCTCATGCTCTCCAGCTTTAATCAATAGAACATGTGTCCTCTCACGGAAAGAGCAGTTTGCAGCGGTCAGCATTTCCATGCGAGGACTGTGATGGACATGTATACTTACTGTCTTCCTTCTCATTCCTCTGGCCCTCGCTGACACATTGTAATCCCTGCAGACTAAGTTACCGCCCTTTATCAGTTTGCAAGAGGAGAGTTGTATTCGTTCCTTTCGTCTTGCTAGCCTCTCCCTACTTTAAAAATTGTAATATTTCATTGTCGATTTCATCTAGAGTCAAA
This sequence comes from Lutjanus campechanus, assembly GCA_027495735.1. Taxonomy (NCBI): domain Eukaryota; kingdom Metazoa; phylum Chordata; class Actinopteri; order Lutjaniformes; family Lutjanidae; genus Lutjanus; species Lutjanus campechanus. Next base: position 29,141 of record JAJHUR010073634.1, read on the forward strand.
GCACCAAATGACTGGTCTTCATTATCAAGTAGGCCCTAATAAACTGCTCTTGATAATGCTAACAACTCAACAGTTTCATTCCAAAACTAGGACACTTGGAAGAGGGCAGACCTCCACCAAGGCATGTTAACCAAAGTGAAAAATAATGTATCTGTCCCCAAATTCTGCAGTTTCATGAAATCCAGGCCAGTAGTATTTCTGTAATCTTGCCGACAAACTGACAGACAAACAAACTGCACCAAAAAATTACCTCTAAAGATTAATATGTAAATGGAAACAGAAACCATTCACAAACTGAGGGCTATGCCTTCGGTTTAGTGTCTTGCCCAAGGATATTTCAACATGCAGACTCAAGTGGGCCAGGGATTGAACCGCCAAGTGCACAGTTTAGTCACAGCTCCTCCTAGATGTACCTGATGTTCAGGTTAATTTGAACTCAACTGTCAATTACCAAGAATGGACAGGTAGCATTTTTAGGTTAACACTTGAATGAATAGTTCAAGAAGTTTGGAAATACATTCTGGGTTCATTGTCTTACTCAAGGACACTTTGACACATGGACAGGGATTGAACTTCCAATTCTGGGGTTAATGAACTACCTGCTCTACCTCCTATGCCGCAGTTGCCATGTCTGTACTGCAAATAATAAGCTACAGCCAGGAGACAGTTAGCTTAACTTAGCATAAAGACTGGAAACTTGAAGTTTAGTTAACAAAATCATCCCAGAAATTCTACAGCTTTGTAATTAATATATCACATCTTGTTTGTTTAGTCCATACAAAAATCAAAGTGTAAAAAGCTGTAGCTTTACAGGGTATTTGTTGGCCTGGTGCAGTGACTTTGTGGAGTCTGATGATTTGAATCCCCCAGGCATATGCACCACATCCGCCGGAGCTGATTGCTGCCATTCAATCATGCTTATGGTTCCACTAGCAGTGCTGCAAGTCTGCAAATCAGACACTGAAAAACCATAATGATTCCAGTCAGTTTGACCCAGTGCAGACTTGCAATCATAAAAACAGACAAAAAAGAAACTACTTAACACAGCCTGCTTATCCAAAACACTGTGGACGGCCAACATAGGTGTGTAGTCATCAGCATACCCCAATTTGTTGTGACTGTGCAGACTTATCAACACAGCCTCTACATCAATCATGTATGTCAATCTGCTCAACACGTGGTGAGGACATCCTACAAGCAGACTCCAGAGAGTAGTAATAATAATACACAGAACCACTACACATCCATGGTGTCCCTGTGCATGTCCACTGAGAGTATAATCCAGACTTTAGTGTCAAGTGAGGTTGCTAATAAATCAATGCAGATTCAAATAATAGTGTTTCGCAGATTTTCCTATGTCATACTCTTGGCAACAAAGCAAAAAGGGTATGTTTTGAAAAATGTTGAATTATTCTTTTAATCTTTGTGACAACTGATTGTAGACGTATCTGCTAAAGCAAAACTCCAATGACATATCAATATTTATTATGCATAAAAGAAACATGAAACAAATACTTTGACTGTATTTTATTGCTTCATTTACTCACACATTCACATGCAGGGGAAATTTTCATCTGACCAATCAGCAAGAAAAACACCAAAGAATGAGTTAAAATTAAACAAATAGGACAAAACTATGCAATTAGAATCCATCACTAGTGATTCCAGTTCTGAATCCCCCATGTTACTTGTAGAAATATGCCCCACCACACACACACACACACACACAAACCAGGCCAGGACAGAAATATGCAAGGTTAGATGGAGGGTGTTGAGGCTTGGAGAGGGGGCTGAGGGGGGTATGAGGGGCTTGTCCAGCACATCAATCAGGCCCAGCGGTGTGTCTGTGTTCCCGCACTCAGTCTGGCCCCGGGGCCGGACTGGGCGTGGCCTGAAGAGAGACGGGCTCCGAGCAGGACTGTGCTCACCCTCAGCTAATGATAGGGCCCACTGTACTCAATATAAATCACTCTGACCCATAAACACCACCTCCACACGCAGCACGTCTACTCACATGCACTTATACTGTACCTTCACATTCACAAAGTCCAGTCTTATTGACTTAAGTTATTAGAGAACTTTATAATACACACTCTCATGACGCTGGGGAGTCGAGAAAGGACAGGGGTCTGCTGTCTTACCCTACAGGGCCCATCAGACAGACTGCCTGGATGATGGAGTGTCTCTCCCTCCAGCCCTCCTTCCTCTCTCTGCTGTTTTTTGAAATCGTTTGCTATCTGGCCACAGAACTTCTCCAGAGAGAGAACCAGACATGAAAAGGATTGCAAATGATGAACACAGAGCTTTGACAGATAAACACAGCAAGGAACAAATACCGGCTAGAAAACAGAGATTAAGGGGAAGAAGCCGTGAGATTGATGTTGTTTGGAGCTGCATGAAGAAACACAAACAAATCTACAAATACCTTCCTGTTTCGTGATAGAAAGCATCGGCCATCTTGGCTCTGATGTGTTTGTGACTCTGCATTCTGAAAGGGCATTATGCTAATACCTTGACCTCTGGATGTGGATGTGTTTGCCAGCCTGAAAGGGCTTTTCCTACTTCCCTCTTTACTTCTCTCCACCACACAATCTCCTGGCATTTTAATTAAAAGGGAAAAAGCTGCCAAAAAGTAGGGAAATATCCCCGATTTACATGTTGTCCAGCAAAAGCCTTTGAATTTCAAATGTCAACTTTTATAAGAGCCAGCATTTATTTAATAATGCTTTGGACAGTTTACCACAAACTCAGAAATACATATTTTTCCTCTAACCTTTAGTCCTATGTATTTATCTAGATTGTTCTTCTGTGAGTTGACGAGTTTTGGACATATTTGCTGTAGAGATGTCTGCCTTCTCTCCAATAAAATGGAACTAGATAGCTTGTGGTGCTTAAAGCACTAAAAAATACACTTTGAAAAAAAAAGAGCCTGCAATGTCTCTTTCCAGAAATCCTGACCCGTTTATTCAAGATAATCCACAGACCTCTTTATGTGCAGTTTCATATAGGAACTATTTTCTTTCTACCAAATTACACCTGTACAACTGTATGACCACACAGAAAGAAACATGCATCTACTCATGGATGAGAGGCTCATGCTCATGACCATGCGGGTTGTACAACATTAATGGCATCCTTCTTGGCTTAGCTGTAATGTTAGTGCCACTGAGCTAGCTAGGGCAGTTTTCAGTTTCTAGTCTGTATGCTAAGCTAAGCTAACTGTGTCCTGGCTATAACTTCATATTTACAGTATAGACATGTGAATTACTCAGTCCACAGACCTTGCTGTGGGCAGTTCCATCAAGGAACTATGTTTTTTCTACCGAACCATGCTGCTAATGTTTCAGCTCAACTGAGGGGAACACCATAATATTTACACATCCTGTCATGACTACGAGGAATAGTTTAACACTTGTCGAAATACACTAACTTTCTTGCTGAGAGTTAGATGAGAAGATTGATATCACTCATGTCTCTTCTGTAAATATGAAGCTACCACCAGGAGGCAGTTAGCTTAGTTTAGCATAAAGAATAGAAAACAGCTGGTTCTTGTCCAGAGTTAACAAAATCACCCTGTCAGTACTCCTAAGCTCTCCAATGAACACATCATACCTTGTGTGTTAAAACTAATCTAAAGTGTAAAAAGAAACTACAGCCAGGAGACAGTTAGCTTAGCATAGCTTAAAAAATGGATCCTAGAAACCCTTGATGGAACTGCCCACAACAAAGTCTGTGGATTGAGTGACTCACATCTGTACTGTAAATATGAAGTTACAGCTAGGAGGCAGTTAGCTTAGCTTAGCATAAAGCCTGGAAACTGAAAACCACAGTAACTAGCTCAGTGGTGCTAACATTACGGCTCAGCCGAGGAAGACCCATTAATATTTGCATTCTGGGCTGTCACAAGCACAAGCCTCTTTTCCATGAGTAAATTCACGCTTCCTTCTGCGAGGTGATACATTTGGTCAGTAGAAAGAAGCCAGTTCCTTCATGAAGCTGCTCACAAAAAGGTCTGTGGATTATCTTGAGTAACCGGGTCATGATTTCTAGAAAGAAATGTTGCTGTTGAGTTCAAATGTATTTTTTGTGCCAACTGCAATCCCAGTGCCATCTAGTTCCATTATATTAGAGAGAAGGCAGAAATGTCTGTGGCTAATATCTCTGCAACTCTCACCGAAACTATCTAGATGGATAAATAGCACTACAGGTAAGAGGAAAAATATGTATTTTTATTTTGGGGTTACTGGCCCTTTAAATTGATTGATTTTAAAAAATGGTTTTAAAGAAAGAGGAGGTGTCTTTAAGTCCAAGAACGCTAGAAAATTCTCTCCTAATTCATGCACTCATTCACACAACAGCGATATGTGTTTGATTTTCTCTGGAATTACTGAAGTCAAACCCACCAAAAACAGAACAGTCACTAAGTGAAACTGTAGTTTTATTGAATCCTTTTCAACAAACATGAGTCAACGTCAAATTTCAGCCTCCTCAGCACTTCTCGGGGCCCGTCGGGAACGTGTGTGCTGAGCTTTGCTAAAGCAACAGCGGCCAGGCAGGTGAGCTAGAGTTACCGTGAGCTCGTGTTTGTTTTGGGATCAGCTCAGGCAATATTCACAAGTCCGAGCAAACCTTATCTACGCCACGTACAAGAACATTTTTCTGGAGGAAAATATACACGCCAGTCCTACCGAGTGTGCTCTAGACTTACAGCACTCAACCTTGCACTAACTTTATTTTTCTATCTACTTACCTTAACCCTACCTTTTTTTATTTGTGTTAACTGATTTCTTGTCACGTTTTGGAAACAGGACCGACCTCTGGGCCAAAGAGTTCCTCCTCCACCCTCCTTTACCAGCACAGTGTCATGTGTTTTTGTCTTGTTGTAATGATACACTTCAGTCAGTGATAAATCCTGATTGTGACTTTCTGTGTTTGAACACTGTATTTATATAAAAATGTCTCTCCTCATGAAAACTGGGGTGTTGTGATGTATTTTCTCCATCTGTGTGGTGACAAAGCTCCATGAGAAAACACAAGAATACAGGATGTGTATTCTTCTACTGCATGAAGCTTTGTCTCAACCCACATCAACTTCAGTGTCTCTTTGTCATGCTCTTTCAGAAGCAGGGGTCACATAATAACACCCCCCCCACCCCCACCCCCCTCTTCTCTTTCTCCTTTTCTGTCCCCATCCCGCCATCTGCAGAGACCTGCGCCGTCAACAATGGCGGCTGCGACAGGACATGTAAAGACACGGCCACCGGGGTCCGCTGCAGCTGCCCCGTGGGATTCACCCTGCAGCCCGACGGCAAAACCTGCAAAGGTCAGTGAAAACGTGAAACTGTGTGAATATATCAGCATTTGGGACGAAACTGTAATTTTTTTTAGAGGGTTTTGATTTTTACTCTCAAATTATGCTGGAAAATATTTTTTAAAAGATCAAATTCTTGTCCATTAAACCTTATAACAGCCAAAACTCCCAGTGACAAAACTCCAACAGATGGAAAATCTGACAAATTGACAAAATGTTAATTTTTTTTCATTTCACAGCATAATCTTAGTGAGTAGCAGAGGTGGGAAGTAACTTAATATAAATACTTTGCTACTGTGCTCACGTAGATTTTTCCGGTATCAGTAATCTACTTTAATATTTATTTTTCTGATAACATTTTACTTTACTCCCTACATTTTGACACAAATATCTATACTCTTTGCTCCTTACATTTACAAAACAGACTTGTTACTGTATTTTTAATGTATGTAAAAGGAATAATTGATTATTTTTGTTCGGTGTCATTGTACTCCACCTTCCAACATCAAGACAAAAAACGAAAAACACCGTAAAAGACATAAAGAGCCGAAAACATGAATGAGTATTAATAATGATATTTAATGATAATAAATGAATAAGTAGTACTAATTCTTTTTAAGTTTTTGGGGGGTGTTAGGGTTGGGATTGGGGCTGATGATTTGTTCCAATTCTCAAGAATGGGTGATATACGTGTGTGAGGCCTGCGAACCTGCTGTGAGGGTCAACGGTGCTCGGCTGCTGTTCACTGAGCACTCTGTGTATGCACCTGAGCCTGCTATGACTGGTATCTGAGTGATCCAGAGCCAAACCCAACCCCGCCATCCGCTTCACTTCCAACCGCACGCAGCTCCGGTCGCGGTCACTGCCACTGCCGCCGCTTGTTGTTGATCTTGCCGCTGAGCATTTCTCCACTTCCGACAGCCTGCCGGTGACGTCAATGACGGTGGTCCGAGGAGAATGCCGCCGCAGCGTGGGCCTAAACATCCCAGACGTATGATTGTAGTGTTTTGGCTCTTCTCTAAACAAACAGGCTCACTGAATGAGGCTGACCTGTGGGTTCAAACACTGGTCTTTCCAGGCAGAGGTGCTTTATTCTCCTCAGGGCTGGATGGAGGAGGCGTTCTGTGCTGAAGTGTGATCACGTGTACAAGAATATATGGTACATTTTAAAGTCTCATACTTACAGTGAAAAAGTAATTTGTAGAGTGAGAGAAGATTTCTTTCAAACATGATTCCAATGTATGTTGAAGGACAAAGTTTACAGTCCTCATCTCCTGCAGACATCAAATATAACATCTAGTTTGTTCCAGTCAGGTTTATCTACAGTATTTGCTCTTTGTGTTATCCCTCCACCACAGCTCAGCAAAGAGACACTGAGAGCCAGTTTTATACTAAAACAACTGTAATTTTGGATGTCACAACAACTCAGACTGCTGAAACTTTACACAGAGGTGTGGACTTGAGTTACATGACTTTGACTTGAGGCTTACTCCAGTCACAAATTTGATGACTTTAGACTTGACTTGACAAAATCTAAAAAGACTTACAAATTGACGTGGACTTGAACACCAATAACTTGGACTTGAACCTTTGACTGAAAAGTACTCAAAACCTTCCCCCAAACCCAAAGATTAAAAAAGTCTGTTGTTTAATTTATATTATTTAATTTCCTGAATTAACGCAATTCATTTTCAGCAAGCCGACACTTAATTCCCCAGATCCACTTTGTTTTAACCAATTCAACAGCATGCAGGTTAGACGAAAGAAACACGAAGAAGTAACATAATGTGACTGCACTCCAGTTAAACCAAGATAAACCAAAGTTTGTTTGTTTTTTTCATGTACAACTTGTCTTGACTTGGGACTTGAGTCCAAAGTCTTGAGACCTACTTGTGACTTGGAAGACATTGAATTGTTCCCACCTCTGCCTTATACTAGGCCAGTGTAATAGGAGGAATGATTACAACAAGCAAAACCTATTTCAGTGTTGATTTGGACAACTGACCACTGTTTTAAGACAGACTTGACTATTTGTGTTTATATGACTTTGATATACTGATTAGCTTGTGCTGGTTGTCGTGAAGAGCTTTCCAGTATGGTGTACACTGAATATTCTCTGAGTTGTGATACTTTGGTGAAACTATCTATAGTTACTGTAGCCTCTTTTAGCTGCACAAAAAACCCACCAATACCCACTAATGTATTTACAATGTCTCTTGTGTCTTCAGTGGGAAAGGCACAATCAGCATTCACTCTTAGGTCAAATGACTCCAGTTGGCAGTGATGGAAACATGATGTTCAGGTGGACACTAATTTTTGCTGGAGGCAAGAAAGACTTGTCACCTCCGCCGGTAACTTCTGTGACTCTTTTGCTCCTTTTTCATAACCATGTGCTGCTTGGTTTGACTCAGTTTGAATGGGTCAGCTGAGCTCAATAGAGTTTGCTTTCAATGGAAGGTGTGTATTAATCTGAAAACGGTGGATAAACATCCTGTAAATTCCTCACAATTAAAGTACCCAATATTTTGTTATCCAAATGTTTTTACTATGAAGTGGCAAAATTAGGAAATAGTCGCTTTTCACCAGCAGTAATTTAACAGGCCTCCTATCAGACGCAAGTGAACATGAAACAGTAAAATAAAGCAGAAACCTGAAAGTACAAACAGCGACACAGGAGAGAAACTAAACTTCAAACCACAGAGATTCAGTTAGATGCTACAAAAGTATGACACTTAAAACCTCTTTTTCTCTGGTTTCCTGCACAGACAAGAGTTGAGTCTTTTCCAGCGACACATTGGGAAAAAACAGAAGGACAAGTCATCTACTGGAAATGGGAAAAGGGTCAGTCGGCTATATTTAGCGGGTTTAGCCACATTTTAAAAAATCTGCATGCTAATTTTGGTGTAAAAAGAGTGTGTGAGAAGGATAATGAAGCTCCACATTCCTCTGCCACATGTATTTGTGCTTGTCGATGTTACCGCTCTTCCCCTCTGCATGGATGGAGAGATGGAGCTGGTGGGGCACAATCCCGCATGTGACAGACATGGTCAAGGAGATACAAGAGTCGTCATAGCAACGGGGTGCAGGTCATGTGACAGCGACATGACTCTTAGCATGTCAGAATCCAGGCGCCTCGTGTGATGTGAGTGTGCTTTTCCAAACTGTATAATACTGTATGTGTGTGTGTGTGTTCTGCAGTGTGTGTGTTTGCGAAATGAGTGTCAGGCAGTTTGAGAATGTGGCATGTAGGTGTGTGAAATCCTGGAGCCGGAGCTGTCTCAGGCCTGGCAGGCAGACGACGCGTCGGCAAACTTTGAGATGTTTGAACAGTGAGGCCCACGCTGGACACCCCTCTCTCTCTATCTCCCCCCCCCCCCCCCCCCCCCCCCCCCCCCCCCCACCCACACCACCCACACCCCCCCCCTCC
>JAJHUR010073635.1:0-20376 GCA_027495735.1 Lutjanus campechanus
TACAGATCTAAGCAAAGAGATGATAATAACACGCCAACATCTCTTCAGGCCCCTGTTATCCTCTGTGATTTGGCTTTGCTGGGGAGAAAACTAGAGAGACTCAAGCCGCTGAAGGAGAAGGAGAAGAAGAAGAAGAAGAAGAAGAAGAGATGAAGGGTATCGGACAGCATTTGTTTCAACAAGAGGGGCTGAGGGTGATAGAACAGGCGTTGAGCCAGAAAAGAGATGACCCCCCCTTTTTCTTAATCTGCTGCAATGCTCGTGTCAATTGGTAAAGAGGGTGTGACCGATAGAATAGATTCCCAACTTAAAGGCTTTATACCCCCTTCCTCCCTCCCTCCCTGCCTCGATCCCCTCCTTTAATTCTCCTTCCTTGTTGTCTTCTTGCGAAGGAGCAGAAAAAAGTAAAGTGTAAAGAAGGGCGACTGAAAGATTTCTGCCAAAAGTGTAACGTGAAATTTAAGCTGCAGCCACCAGCAGCATTAGCTGGTTAAGCATCAGCAGCTGAGAAGAGGTAATGAATGTAGAAGGGGAGACATATGAAATGTCATTAATGTTAATTCTAATCACTTTTTGGCTATTAAGCACAAATTAGTGAAGGCGATGTTAAATGTCATGGTCTGTCCTGGGATTCATATAAGAGAGGGTGGGGGCCATGGAATAGGTTCTCATTTACATACTTAAGATCCAACTTAATTCTCACAAGGGGTGATGGAAAATGAAGCCGAGCCGTAAACCGATGACGATGACACGCGGCGGGCTCGGAAAAGAAAAAAAAAAAAAGAAAGAAAAAAAACACAACGTTTTCTGCCGGCTGATTCTTCATTGTTCGCGCTCAAGGTTATTTTCTTGAGCTTGTCGTCGAACGTCATTCCCTTGAATAATTCCGCTCAGGCTTTTCCTCCCTCTGGCTTTTAAGGTTTGCGCTATTTAAGACCAATCATGTCAATGTGGAAAAGAATTAATCCTGCTTAAAAATATATTACATGACTAGAATGTATGTTAACATCCCCCCCTGATTCTGTCTCTGGATATAGACTTTAGTTTGGTGGAGCAGGAGATAGTTGAAGTAAATAATCATGTGGGCTAGATATCAAGAGGAGTTCATTGTCAAGTTCACTTATATCCCAACTGGGGCTTGTTTTCATGTAGGTACTCTGTATCTGTCAAGCGCGCCGATCCTGGAGAAAAATCAAGGCGGCGAACAATGCAGCATTTTAAAGGCAAGTCAAGCCAAAGCCCCACAAAAACCATGTCATGTAATTCATTGCGATAGATAGATTAACCTCAGTGCACCACAGAGGCCTCTGCATTCTTGTCCACATTGTTCTAATGGCAGCCCACGGTCTTTGGGAATATCCTGTTTTTTTTCTGTGCTCTCTCTTCCTTTCCTCTGTGGCTACAGTTGACTGTGGGAGAGTAAATAACATTTGATATGCATAAACAGCCCCTTCCTATTCATTACTGTCAGAGCGTTGGAGTGCAGGAGGCGGAGGTCAGCATGTGAAGGTCCTCCTCAGGCAGGAGAAACGCCTGTGGTAGCTGTCACTCCTCTACCACCCCCCCTCTACCACCACAAGCCCTCCCTCCTCCATCACCTCCTCTTCCTCCTCCCCCTCCTCCCCCTCCCTCACTCCCCTATTAGCACAGGCTCCGGGTCATAACCTTTCCGTGGCATTTTGCGATTCCACAACCCTTTGATTAGTGCAATATTTACATATTTCACAGTGGAGAGGGCGTTCTTGTGTCGCAGACACTTGAAGTGTTGTAAATGCGTTTGGCCTTTTGCCTGGGAAATGCGGAGGAGTCGGACTCTCTGGTGGTAACTGTAGTCAAGGCTGCCGCGCTGATATGCGCCATAGTGTGTTTTAAGTATATTTACCCCCTCCACCGCCCACGCCGCTGCAGCCGTCGCACATGTACAAGTGCCATTTGGTCCGTGATGTGGCCCTTGTCCTCCCGAGGAAGGCCGTTTAGCAGCCATTAGAGAGGGATAGTGCTCCCTGGTGGCAGATATAGATCATGCCCTCTGACTCGGGCCGTACACAGCAGAGCCTACGGAGGGTTACATGCAACAGAAGAAGCTACTCCACAGGGATGAGTGCAGTTCATTCTTACATGCAGGAGCAGCACAAGAGATATTCAGAGAGAGATGAATGAAACGCAAGGTTCAGATACATGGAATACTCAAGATGAGCAACACTATATAGAGTACTGTGACGGGTAAGACATCGCCTCTAGTTATTATGGATAGACTTTTCCTTTCAAATTTATTTGATGGTTGAGGTTTTTGTTTCTTGGTCCAAGTGGGTTAAACTAACCTATTTAAACCCATCTCTCTTTTTGTCTTGTAAAATAACCTGATGGTGGTCTGTGTCGCAAAACCGAAAGTGTTGTTATTAAAGGAAGTAAAGATGATGGTCTGTGGGAGTCTTTTGCCCTGTGTTGTCCACCCACCTGTTGATGTACAGGCATGCAAAAGTTCTGCTCTTTGCAGAACTTGTGTAGACCCCATGGGTCGGGTCCTTGGGGTTAGGTGCAGTCTTGTGCACTCCTGGCTGCCATTCCAAGTACTATCACAGGATAGCACCAAAGTTAGAAATTTTCAAATCAGTAAATGCAGATGGCTTTAAACAACTGGATGTCAATCAGACAGAAGCTTCAGGAATGGCAATGAATGTTGGCCTGTTGATCAGTTAGCCCACCACTTGGCACCACTTGGACTGAAATATCTCTTAACTATCACATGAACTGAAATGGACCTTAGTAAACACAATGCATTCAGGATGAGTTTGATAATCCCTTCTCTTTCCACCAAATGCCATCATCAAGTCTAATTTTGTCCATTACTGTGGAGTTATAGAATACAGCTTTATACCTGAGGGGCAATATGGATTGCAGACGGCAGGCAATACTAAATACAACAATTAATAGAAGAGGAAGAATGTCCCTTTATTAGTCCCCCTTGGGGGAAATTCATTTTTTCACTCCATTGTTAATTATTTTACACACATAGGCTTGTGTAGACACATGCACATCCAATTTTTTTGTGGGAGAGGTGGTGGAGTGATGCTGCCCAGAAACAAGCACCCTAAGCAGTAGGGAGTTCAGTGCCTTGCTCACGAGTACCTCGGTAGTACCCAGGAGGTGAACTGGCACCTCTTCAACTACCTTTACACTCCATACTTTTTGGTCCAAGCTCGATTTGAACCAGCTCCCCAAATCAGAATCCCTACAACACTAACATAAATAAACAAGTACAGCGGTCCCGTGGTTTATGACAAAATACCTGCAGAACCAATGGAACTTTTCCATTTCCATTTCCTGACCCACTAGGGAAAAATCTGATCATGCTTTACTTCAAGGACCAGTGTGTAGAATTTAGTGGCATCTAGTGGTGAGGTTGTAAATTGCAACCACAGGCTACAGCTCACCTCACGCTCTCCTTCAAAGTGATAAGAGAAACTACAGCTGTTTGGTTTGTCCATTTTGAGCTACTGTAGAAACATGGTACTTGTGAATATTATATTCCACATTCTGCTAACGGATCTCCCAAAATGTTAGAATCTGGACCTTTAAGGCCAGAGTATGGTTGAATTGAAATAGTTCATACAAAATGTTGTCTGCAACACAATAAACATTCAAATGAGGATAACAGTGCGTATTTTTGTACCGTCTCTAATTGAGTTACTCGTGTGTTGCACTCATTTACACAACATGCAAAGTGATCAAAGTATTTGTGTAAAGAATGAAAGGAGAGAGCTAGAGAGTTTAAATCCTGCTTACTTTCTTACCTCAGTGCTGCATGAAATGGGCTTGCCTGTCAGAACTGGTTTCATAAAGTTACCAAAATTGTCAGATATGGCCCCCTCAGTTCCAACGTCAAAAAGCTGTTCAACAATTAAAAAAAAAAAAAAACATTTCTTTTGAAGCATACTGATGCCTTTATTGTTCTGTGGATGTCTAAATGTTGTTTTAGGCTTTCTGACCTTGTTCAGAATATTATTCTGCATGAAACGCCTTATCAAAATCGTTGAAATGGTCACACAATATCCACCACAATGAGTGTCAGTCCAAAAGACCTGTATCAGCTGAACCCAAGTTGTAACCGCAGATAAATAAGCTGTAGACATGTATTTAAAAAGGTAACCTTATACATTTTCTGTGCAATGGGAAAAAGTAATGCGTAGATACCCCTGTGGTTACACCTCTGTCAAAGCACAAGAACAACAACAGCTTTCTTTGGCGACATAAAGATGTGAAATAAAAAAAAGCACATTATACTGTGTTCTCCACCTCACCTATCCATCAAAACTGAGTCAGCCTGACATTTGGCGTATTTTCCACCTCAGTCAGTCATTCAGTCAGTCAGTCAGCTTCTCCGCTGTGTGACAGAAAGAAGAGATGTCAGCGAACAGGTTTTTCAGGGAGCTCAGGGCCGTCACGTCTGCCTTCGCAGTGACTGATGAGGTTGGGAAGAGTGACGGGCAGCTGCAGTCTTTTCTCAGCCCGCGGGCCTGCCTGGCATTAACGTTATGTGCCATGTTCTCAGAGGGAACCTGTCATTCAGCCGTCGCTCAAACCGACAGACAGATGGTGCACATAGACACCGAACATGAAAGAGACTGGCAAAGTAGCAACGAATCCCTAGGTGGTCCCGCGTAGTTGAAGGGTGAGGGTTTCTCATCACCGTTGCTTGGCAGCTCGACTTCAACCGCACGGCCACACATGGACATCAAGGTGCCAGCGGGCCCGGACGAACATCAAAGTCACTATCCATCAAACATGTCACATGCTATGAAAGAGAACAGCTTGCAGTATGGCTTAGGTCTGATCTGTTTTCACCTCGTCTTCATGAATCATGACCACTTGCACTTTCTTCTACAATGTAATGGAGATTGTGTGTGGAGCCAAATCAGAGCCACAAGGTTTTAGAAAATAGACTCCATTAGACACAGCAGAATGTATTGAAGAGGCAGGGAAGAGTTTTATCAAGCAAGTGCATGTGAGGGTCAGATGCTTTACAGTAAATTTGACCATGATAGATGGTAACTAAATAAGTAACATTCAGCTACTTGTGTTTTGGAGTGTAGTTGCAGATCAGATCTTGTTTGTGGTCCAAAATAGCAAGAGAAAAGCAGTTTGTCAATGATGTTGCGAGGGTGGAACTAATTCTGAAGAAGCATGTACACCATAATGAGACACTAAAACGTCAAATAAGAGAAGAGTAAGCAGCACCCTCAGACAGAGTATTACACCCAGTATTTCATCCGGCATTAAAGGATCAGTGTGTAGGATTTAGTGGCATCTAGTGTGAGCTTACAGATTGCAAACATCTCTTCTCACCCTCCCCTTCCAAACGTGTTTCTTCTTTAAAGAAAGTGTTTGGATTGTGTATTCTTGGCTACTGTAGAAATATGGTGGTGCAACATGGTGGACTCTGTGGAAGAGAATTCTGTTCCCTCTGTAGATACTCTTACTGCTTTCACGGTGTCCTTCCTGGATGCAACAGCTGGCTGGTTTTCAGCGAAAAAAGTTGAAAAACCCACTGCACACTCTCTTCCCAGTACCAACCAGCTGACAGACACAGTTACCAACTAGCTGCTGAACACATTGGAGTATTTATCAGTTACAAAGACAGATATTTCCATCAGGAGCTGGTGGAGACCAAAAACAGAGATAAAAGTGACTTACATTCAACAGGTAGCCAGAAACATGTTGATGATTACATTTCTTTGAAATTGCTGGGAATGTTGCTAAGAAGTTTATCATATCAATTTAAAAGGTGATGCTCCTATGCCCATGTTGTCTTCACAGCTTCTTTCCACTGCCCAGGCACCCGAAAAATCAGTTATTGTAGGTTTAAAAATGCCCTAAATGGCATCAAGCAGTGAGGTTTCAGACTGCAAACAACTGAATAACCCTTTCCTTAGTTGTCCCTCCCAAGTGTGTGAGAACCTACAGTGACCACAAAAAAGAGTTTAGTTTGTGCATTCCTACAGTAGAAACAGTGGCAACATGGCTCCATGGAGGAGGACCCGCATCCTTTGTAGATATAAATGGCTCATTCTAAGGTAATGAAAACACAGTGATTCTTATTTTCAAGTAATCATTCTTAGGAATATTATATTCAATTTCAGCCATACTCTGCACATAGATCCTCCTAAATCTTACTCAATAGACCCTTAAGCATACCCTGAATGTTAAAATGACAACCTGTAATAATATGATCTGTGGGGAGATTGGAAGATACCCACGATGTGTTGCAGTTAAAAAGATAATTAGACTACTAGCAGCCTTGACTAAATGCTTATGGGAGACTGCTAGAAAGTAAACACACTAAACTCCTACAATGTAGGTGTCACCATGGTGGTTGGACAGTTTCTGCTATAGGTGACTGTGGTTTGTCTTAATTCTAGTTCACACAAAATTTATCTGGTTGAAACGCACTATTGGACATGTATATGTCCGTGTGTCAGGCTGTTCACCCTGTAACTTTAGGGTAAACAACACCAGGTCACTGGAAGATATACAAAGCCTGGTTAGGAATCAGAGGGTCTGCAACCAATGCAATGACAATAGGCTACAATATCAGCATAGTACAGTATCAAATTTAATTTGAATGCAACTATTATGAATAATAGGTTTTGCTAGGGGTGATAAGCCAGTCCTTCCCATTAACTTCTGAGCAGAGGAGATCAATAGTCAGGTGACCTTTGTCGTCATCCATGGTCAGGTGGTCTTTAACGTCATGGTTACCAAAACAAAGATGTGATTAACGTGTGAAACAATCACAGTTTGGTTAGATTTACGAAACACAACTTCTTGGTTAGGTTTAGGGAAAAGATCATGGTTTGCTCTAAAATCATTGTGTGATGTTACACATATCACATGACTCATGTAACTCTGGTATGTGCACTGCATGCTATGTTAAGGTTGTGTTATGGTCAGATGAGCCAGAGTTATACAGCACATGTAAATGAGGTTGTTTATTGATGAATGTTCTTGGTTTAAGTAATTTATGCTGTACTTCATTACTGTCCATGCTTTTGTCATGATTAAACTGTGGATTTTTTCTTGTATTCATGCAACTATATTCATTTTATGGCAGCAATAGGGTAAAACTCAACAGTTTTAACAATGAATCTGAACCAAAGTTGTGACAAAATTAAAATCGTATTGTAGGTTTTACAGGGTTTTTGTGTACTGTAGCTGTGGTCAGGGAGGACATGTGGACATGACAGACTGGCCCTATTCATTATTTAGGAGTGATATACCAGTACAGCTTGTGTGCACAGAGCTGACAGTAACATCTGATGACAGTGAGTGACCATGGCAAGAAGGAGTCGTGTGAGAGACACAAAAGAATACAAAATATGCTCAGTTTTTAATCCTGTCAATATTCAGAGACAGTGCACTGCGTGGTTCTTTGTAAAATTTCACACCGACAGTGTGAGTGTGAGTAAAAAGAGAAAAAAGAAAAATTTGCAAACTGTGAATCTGTGAAGCTTTTTCATCTAAACTTGGACACGTTCAGTCGCGGTGGCTGAGGTAAATTTAAAACAAACAAGCGAAACCAGATGAAACAGCGCCAACAGGTGCCATTTTGTGTGTCTTTATTGTGGACATGACATTACATCTTTTTGAAATGATGTACAAAAGTGTAACAGAACTGAGAATGGCTCAGACGAGGTAGAGCTTTCACATCGGCTTGCTGGCATGAAAACTACACAGTATAAAAACAAAAACAACCCAGAAAAATCAAATTAAACAAACGCTCCTGTCTGCCTCGGTCCTCTCATCCTTTTTGAAGTGATAATAAATACAGATATCAACCAAATACATTTGGAATAATAATGTCTTCTAAGGTAAATTAATCATGAAGTTCATAACAAATAAAAAAAAAAGCAATACGGACACAAATAATACAACTTAAGAGGCATGATAAAAACCCAACCAAAGAGAAAAGAACAACACCTGCCAGCCCCTCTGGGAGGGCAGCCATGACTAGCTACTGAACAAATCCTACAGTTTAGCAAAGAGAAAGACTAAAAACACACTCTTACATCTTTATGAAAAAATAAGCACTGCTGCTGCACCTAGCATTATCAAACTTTCCATGAGGAAACATAGCTAAAAAGCTGTGCCACACAGCCGTCACAGAACAAATCATTTGTCATTAAAATCTATGGATTTACCCTAACAAAAAGCCTCTAAACCAGAAATGACATTGAAGTGTGTTAGCCGGCACCATTAAAAAGACATTCTCAAAGAAACCTTATCTAGAATCGGACAAAATGAGAACGGTTAAAGCAGTAACCTAGTCTAAGTGCACTAGTAATGCCATTTGGTTTCTACCGCTGTATATAAGGGTTTGGTAAGAGTGGATTACAGATATACAGTTTATATTACATACACTCACTCCTGCTTCATAGTTTTTCTAAGTCACACTTCGGAGTACAAATTCATAACTGAGGAGTTAATCTTAAAGGGAATTCTGTACAACATTGGTATTAGTACTACACTACCTCGAAGGCTAGAGTATCCGTTTCAAGTATTTTCACTACCCACACCTTCAATATACACGTCTGTGTATTATTAGGCATATTCAAGCACACAATCTTGTATGCATAACTCAACAACCCACTGGTATAGCAACCATTTCATCATCGTGTAAAAACTGCTGAGGTCTCAAAATAGATGAGAAGTACAGTACTCTGTCTGCTCCGTAATCTTTAACTGGTTTGAATTATGATTTTATGTGTACAAAAGTGTCTCCGCAAATCCATACTCTTGCTCTGTAAGTTGGAGCTGCTTTGAACTGCCTCTGCGTGGCTTTATTCAATCACAGAGGAGAGAAAACCAAGCCCAGGACAAAAGGAAAACATCTCCCAGCAAAGAAGAGTCCCCGCTTCATACCAGCCAATAAACTTCAAACAGGCTTTCATTGCAAAGGAGGTAGGCTAGTATACAAAGCATCTAGAGGGAGGCTGGAGTGCACAGGAGTTATTCAACCTCTTATACAGTATGGAGAGGTTTGAAAAGAATGCACGTACACACACGCATAACTGCACACTCTCTCACACACACCTGTGTTAAGGCTGTGACGGCTCTACGATTCAATAGGCTTCAAAACGTCTCTGTCTCGTGTATTCAGACCTGAACTCTCGGGAAGCCTGACCTCCTCACCTCTGGCTGCTCTCTCTTTCTCTGTCTGACCTCCTCACTCTTTCTTCCCAGAATGCAAATCTGCACATCACCATTCAAGAAATTAGACTGACGGCATGGGAGTTTGGCTCATTAGTCTGCTTGGATGTTTTGGTAACAGGATCAGCCCTGCGTCTCAGGTTGTTCGTTCTGTTGCCTGTGTGTGCTAAATATACTGTGCACATATTGAACTATATGTTTGTTTTATCTGACAAAACTGCCAGTTTTAGATGAGAAGATTGATACCACTTTCAGGTCTGTCCATTGTATATGAGGCTACAGCTAGCAGCTGGTTAGCTTAGCTTAGCAAGAAGACCGGAAACAGAGGGAAATGGCTAGCCTGGCTCTGAAGCCTCTGAAATGGTTTTGGGTTTGAGTATTTTTAGAGGCCTGAACGGGTAAAACATCACCCATTCAGGCCATCATTCATTCAACCCATTTCATTATTTTACAAGAAAAAAAATGGTTAGAAAAGTCAGGAAAAACAAATCTAGTTTTGTCAAGAGGAAATACGATTCTGTCCTATCTGACATGACAATTTGACTCATTAGTCTCCTAAGATGTTTAATCAGCTCCATCTCTCTCTGGCTTTTTTCTTCCATTGGATGTGAATGCTAATATAACGCAGACATGTTGAATTATATGTCAATTTAACAGAACTGCCAGAGCTGCCTGTAGCGAGCAGTTGGTTATCGTAACTTAGCACAGACTGTAAACGGGGAAATAATTCAAGCTAGCTAGCTAGCTAGTAATTCAACTGCACTCGCTCTGAATTTCTCTCCTCATGCTAGCTTAGCTTAGCACAAAAACTCAACAGGAGTAAAGAATTCAAGGCAGCTAGTTGCTTGTCTCTGAACCTCACATCTCCAGTGGTTTGACAGTTTTGGTTTAATAATATAATAGGTAATAGTAGGGTAAACACAGGTTTTTACCACTGACACTAATTATGGTCTGAATGGAACAAAAAAATAATTACTATCACTGGTAACAAGTGTGTTTACCCTACTGTTTCATGCCAAAAAGGCTGCTTTTTTTAGAGGTCTCATTGGGTAAAACTTTTTTCCAAGAAAAAAGAAATGAGGAAAGCCAGGAAAACTAATGTTGAGAAGATGTACAAATGTTTCCTATCTAGTTAATATCTTGTGACCCCTTGTGACCCCTTATACTGGTTTGAAAGCATTGTGCGCAGGTGTTCTGTGTGGCTGACAGGCTTTCTGTCAGAGTGACTGGATTGGTTTTGGTAAGACCTCATAACCTTGTATTGGGTTAAGAAAGCCAACAGGCCAAAAAGTCAGTGTTGCCCTCTGGCAATATGAAATTGAGATGCATCTTTGCTGGCTAACACTAGCAGTACCGTATTCTCTTTTGCAAGTACACAAGTTGGAGTTTCATCTGTGCAATCCACGGCTGAGCTAGCGTGTGTTTTTGAGACGGTCTAATTCAAAGTCAGAAGTGTCGGAAACACTCCCTAATATGAAGGAGTTATGGAGGAAAACTGCCTCCACTCAGTCCCGTCCTCTTAAATGGACAATAATTGAATGGCCATAAAAATGGTACGCTCGTTTATATTGGCTATTAAAAACGTGCACTCTTTTTAATGAGCACTAAAGCAGACACCCCCATTAGCGTTCTCTCTCTCTCCTTTCTAATCCTGCCTCACTCTCTCTTTCTCTCCTTCTAATCATCAGCTACACAGCCTCCAAGTGGTCACTGCACTCCTAACATTACACTCTGGAGTGGAGGGAAGTGAGTTTAACACACTTGTGCGCGCAGACACACACACACACACACACACACACACACACACACACACACAAAGATACAAGTCTTCATCTTCACAACTTAGAACCCAGAGGAAACAAACTTGCAATGTGTCAGCTGACTGATGATGAATTGCAGAGCATCTTCTCTCTCATCTCATCTCCGATGATTGGTGTCCTGAGGAATGCACAAACTTTTATACAATAAAGCTAAAAAAAAAAGAAAAGAAAAAAAAAAAGAAAGGGAGGGCAACTACAGCAGCCATGCAATACCATAGTCCTTGATTAAAATGCTAGCAGTTGCTTTCAAGTTCAGTTTATCGGCTTCTTTTCATAAAAACTTTCCTCTTCCTGTAAAGCTAGGCAACTTCACTTGTCGGTACCTCCAAAATGGCAGCAAGAGGTAACTCTTTGAATTTTGAGGGCTTCTTTTTTCTGAAATCCACTAAGGCGATGTAAACGACACACAATCTGCTCATTTCTTGCTAAATAAGGCCTCAGTCAACATTTTCCTTTCCTGTACTTAGATATACTCTGGGCTAGGCTGTGGGCCAGGTTAGCTAGCATTTTGCCAACTTAAGATGTGGTTATATGTCACTTTTATAGGTGCTCCAGCAACATCTTGTAACTGTCTTCAAAAAATGTGGTTTTCTTCTCAATATAGACGAGTCTAGCACACAGCATTTCTAAATACAAGAGAGAGGAGAGGAGAAAGTTGACCAAGATCTGCCGGTTATCAAGCTTGCTCAACTTTTATTGGAGCGCAGAGCTAAAAGGGGCGGGACATAGGAAGGGTGCATTTCAAATTGCAGAATTTCACC
Organism: Lutjanus campechanus; assembly: GCA_027495735.1. Taxonomy (NCBI): domain Eukaryota; kingdom Metazoa; phylum Chordata; class Actinopteri; order Lutjaniformes; family Lutjanidae; genus Lutjanus; species Lutjanus campechanus. The sequence continues at coordinate 11,789 of JAJHUR010073635.1, forward strand.
AGAAATCACTGGTGATTTCACTCTTTCTCTTAGTAGATACGACACTCCTCTCCGCTGCAGCCCCCACTTGATGATTTTAAATTGCCTAGCACAGCTTTAACTAGCTTCATATTTTGAAAAAAAAAAAAAACCTCCGAAAACTACAACAGCCTTCATTATAGAAAATTCTTCTAAGGTCATTGAAAGATGGTGGGTGGAGAGGAGAGGCTCAAAAAGTCTTCCAGTCCTTTTATTTTTCGGAATGGTGATGGTGTTTTCTGGGTTATGTGATTCCCTGACAAGCCTGGTCCCAAGTCCAGATCCTGGTCTATCAGATGGTCTACTGTTGCTGTTGTGGCGTCGGCGGGTGTTTGGCAGCCAGCGCTCCTCGCTCCTCCTGGCTCAGTAACAAGCTCCTTGTGTCGGGGTACTGGCTGTTGTCAAAAGGCATATGGTGGACACTCTGCACGTGCGTCTTTAGGTTCCCTTTCTGAGAGGCTCGGTAGGGGCAGAGCTGGCAGCAGAATGGCCTCTCCCCTGAGGAACAGACACACAAGACACACACACTTTCAGTTGAAAGGTCAGGTGGAGGCCAGAGAGGACGTCATGCACAGGATTCAGAGAGGACAAGATGTATTAGAGAATTATGGGTAACACTTTGTATTAAGGTGCCTATAATGAGCATTAGTTAATAGGTCATAAAAGCCCTATATAAGATTCTTATTAACATTAATAAGTATTAATTAGACAAACTAAATGTTAATAATTGTTAGAGGCAGAAAGATATATACTGGTCACCACTATATTGGTCTGTAAACTGTAAAGTATTCTGCCCCCATTTAACTGTTAATAAGTGCATAATAAAGGATTTATTAACCTTAGTAATAACTATTCACACATTGGATCCAGTAGCCAAAAAATGTCTAGTTAGCTGTTTATAAGTGCTTAGTTAACTGCTAATAAATGCATAATAAAGTATGTAGAACTCTTAACAAAGCAACAACCAAAGCTTGGTAAAGGTTTAACAATGATATTACAAGTAATTTAGTTAAACAAAAAAAAGTGTTTGTCATGTTATTACAAACAATTATAAGAAACTCATAAGGCTTTTATTATATAACACTTTCAAAGCTTTTGCTGTTACTTTATAAAGATTTCTACATATTTTATTATGCATTTATTAGCAGTTAACTATGCATTTAACAGTTAAGGTTAATAAACCCTTTAATATGTGCTTTTTATTATTTAATCATGATTGTTTTATTTATTTATTTATTTATTATTTTCATGTTCTTTGTCTTTAAAACAGTGACACTTTCTCATAATTTAACAATTCATATGTTTATTATACTATTATTAACACTAGTCTTATTAATACATATTAATGTTACTAAGCATCTTTTGAGGGGCTTATTACCTGTTAACAAGCACTTATTACAGGTTTATTAATATAAAGTGTTACATAAATGTGAATATACAGGAGCTTTAACATGACACAATGATGAAGACCAAGGACGAGACTCGCTGTAATGGAAACAAAAAAGGGGGAGAAACAAGCAAATGCACAGACAAACACAAACCAAGACACATGATGGCATTCAACTAGAAACAGGGAAACATTATGCGGGTCAAAAGCAGCATTCACATTTAATTTTTTACACCTAATTTCACTTAAAAAGTTAACTTTGCTTCTCCATCCTGACCCAGATGGACCAACTCTTCCTTTTTCTTTCCTGCCATCTGGAGAAGAGCGCCACACATCCGCTGTCTGAACAGTCCTACTTTTGTCTCGGTGTATTTCTCTCAATCACCCGAGCCACCCTATGCCCCCAAACACACACACAGACACACACACACACACACACACACAATCAAGAACACTCCACACACACACATACCCTATACTCGCTCTTCTAATTAGACTGACCTACAATGGCACAGACACCTCGGCAAAAATATAAAGAAATAATAAAAGAATAAGCAACACACACCTGAACAAAACAAATGAGATTGCCATTTAATTGCACCTAATTATCATTTTGATAAATGGAAGAGTATCAAAGCGGGAAAACAAATGACTCCCCGTGCCCCTCCCGCACCCTTCTCCCTAAAGAAGAAACAAGGAAATATAGCTGTTATCATACATCATCAGAAACACAACGGAGAGAAAGAAAGGGGGTGGGGGTGTGAGGAAGAGAAGGAGAGAAAGATAAAAACAAAAAAAGGTATAATTAATCACATAAAAAAAAGAAAAAAAAAAGAAAAAAAAAACAGCTGGAGAGACGGCGAGGCTGAGACGTGAGAGGAAAGCGAGAACCTCCACGACATCGTCCTGCGAGGAAACATCGCTGACGGAACCGGTGCACTACATTATACTAAAGGTTATCGTCACCGTAAAGCAGCGTCAACACTACATCTAATTGGACCCCTCCGCTGCGCCTGCTCCCATCATTCATAGTGTGCGGTAAATCTGAGTCTGTGTGGGTGTGTGAGTGTGTGATTAATTAAGATGGAGGTGCAGCGTGTAGAAGCCAGCTCTCTCCGAATGTCAGAGCAGAACAGATTTACTCCTCTGTTCCCTCTCTGCCTCGACGCTCGTCTCTATGACTAACTTTGAAAACTCTGAAAAGACATTAAACAAGCTATGAAGGAGCATGCAATTCTTTAAGTTGTTACGTGTTTGTGTGAAAACCCGTTTACACCTGCCACCTTCTTGTTTTTGATAGAGACAAGCAATTATTGTTCAATCTGCCATTTATTTTCCCATTTAACTGGTTAATTGATAGTCTATAAAATGTCAGACATTTCCATCAGTTTCCTAAACGAGAGGAATATGTCAGCAAATGTCTTATTTAGTCTGACCACCAGTCCAAAATACAAAGATATACAATTTACTATCATATAAGACAAAGAAAAGCAGAAACATTTGAGAAGCTTTCTTAGCTTTTTTGCTTGAGAGGTAACCTGAATGATTAGCAGATTGACAAAATAGCTCCCAGTCACAATCAAGTGAATGATTTATCAACTAATTGTGAGAGCACTAGTCTCCTCTGATGCTCTGACTGCACTTTGGAGTACATTGCAGCTGCAAATGTCTGGACGTAGAATCCCTCCCTGTTGCTATTTGGGATATTATTTATATATTTGATGAGAATGTGGCCATGTGATTCCATGCAGTGATGCTGATGGAACTGTGCTGTTACACACTGTACCAAATTATATCAGCTTAGATCGATTTTTTTAAACTACCTTTATGAAGTTTTTATGAACTGGATATAGGCTGAATTGCTGGTGTGTTATATCAATTTGTAACAGAAACAATGAAATATAATGTGGAAATTATATCAAATGGGCTGAAAAGACAGTCTGGGGGTGGCTTTGGCCATGGTGACAATTTAATTCCTTATGTTTAATATCTAAGATTAAATGGATGGTTCAGAGTTTGTGAAGTGGGGTTTTATAAGCTAGTTATCTTTAGTCGGTGTATTACCTACAGGAGACGACGGTCAGCACGCCCCCCAGCTTGGAGAAGCAGCAGAAGTACCAGTGCAGGAAGCTAAGCAATACACTGCTGTGGACAGGGTGGCAGCAAAACATATGTTAGCCCCTTAAGAAAAGACCCACCTAAAAAAAATCAACATCAGCTCAAGTGTACGCTATGTTTAGAGCACTTTTACCACTTTACCTTGCTGTCAGAAAGCCTTTACTAATGGGAAACCCCTGTTATATCAGCCAAATATTGCTCTCTTCAAACCAATCAGACTCCACTGGCAAAATCAGTAATTTAACCTTGCAGAAGACAGGGTTTGCTGATCTACCGCTGCCTTGATCTGTTTGATCGTGTTATTGTGTGTTTTAAAGGGTTAGTTCCAATTCACCAAAGTAACACAATAACACAATCAAACTAACCCAAATGAGGCGGTGGCAGGTGATTGATTGGTTTTGATTTTTTTCAGGTGGGCCTTTTTTAGGTGGGTAAAGTTCGTCTGCTGCTGACCCTGTCCACAGCAGTTCAGTGCTTAGCTTCTGTGCTGGTGCTCTTATTGCTTCTCCAAACTTGGGGTGTGCAAACCACTGGCTACTGTAAGTAATACACTGACCATGGATACATAGTATATAATATAACACCACTTCAAAAAAAAAATCCAAAGTATCCCTTTAAATTCAGTGTGGACGAGGACAAAACCACAATTGTAAGCATTCTTGCATTGAAAGGATTTGAAATTTGGCGAAACAAAGGGAAACCTGACTTCGAATTAGGTGAAAAATTAACAACTAACTACAGTATGTGCTTCTGACTTCATCAAGTGAGGTGTTAAGGGAAATTTACAAGCGTGAGGTTGCTTTCTCTCAATTAATAAGAGAGCCACTAACCCTTCAGGTGTAATTAAAACACGGAAATCACCAAAACTGAAGATTTTCAATGAGACAACTGTGATATGTACACTGGATACACACGCTGGTGTCAGGTGTGATCCAGCAGCGTGTGAGAATGCCAGGTGTTAATGCCAGGTGCAGAGGGTGCCACATGTGACTGTCACACATGAAAAAATAAAAAAACACTCACAAAAGGACGGGGGGGCGTGGGATTTACACAGACACACACACATGCGGAGGTGAGACAATAATAATCAGAAACATGCAGAAGCGATGAGGGAGCCCAGTGGTTAGCCATCGTGCCACATACTTGTTTGGGAGCTTCAGAAGCGGTGGTGTGAGCGTCAGTACCTCTGTGGAGTCCATTAAAATCAAACCCAACTGTGGGGGGAGAAGGAGGATGGGGAAGGGTGGGAGGAAAAGGAGGAGGAGGAGGAGGAGGAGGAGGAGGAAGGGGGGAGGAGGGCATTCGGTTAAAAGCTCTACCAGATCCACACAAGCAAATTTTTTTTTTTCCCCACCACCACCCGCACACAGTAGCGTTTGCCACCAGCACCCTTGCTAATAGAGGGGAGCTGGCAGTGATGATGATGGTGATGATGGTGGTGATGATGGTGATGGAACCTGGTGGAGGCAAGTCAGTGATTTAATATGACGCATGTTAATAGAGGCCCCGGGGTGGCTGGCCTTTTCTGCGTGTGCACGTCCATGCTGAAGACAACCGTCGGTGACAACATTAATTACAGCCTCTGCAAGTGTTTACAGACCCAAAGAGTGTGTGTCTGTTAATACAGTGTGTGCATCTGTGTGTGTGTGTGTGTGTTTACAATACGGCTTGGGGGGAAGCTGAGCGCTGCATCACTTACCATTTGGCCTCTGTCACTTAGAATCACTGGCTGTGCCACATATCATTCACACTCTCTATAAAGAAGCTACTTATCTCACTGTCTACTGTGATCACTGCCGGCCGGGTGATGGACATGACAGGACAGGAGAGAAGTGGAGAGGGGAGAGGAGGAGGAGAGGGAAGGCAAGCAGGCAAAAGGGAGCAGGAAAGGAAAGAGGTAAAGGACGGGAGAAAAGGTGAGACGAGAGGAAACAACAGAGGAAGGGAAATAAAAAGAAGGGAGGAGATGAGAAACTATAGGTGGGGAGAGGAGAGAAAAGAAAAGGTGAGAGAAAGCAAGACAGGACAGGGAAGAGGAAAATGGAGAGGAGGAAAAGATGATGATGAGGGAAAGGAAAGGATAGGGAAATGAAGGGTGAGGGAAATGGGAAAATGTAAAGGAAGGGGTATGAAAGGGAAGGAAAAAGGAATAAGGAAAAGAGGGGGAAGGAAAGGAAAGGACATGAAAGGAAAAGGGAAAAGGGAAAGGAAAGGAAACAGAGAATGGAAATGGGAAGGAAATTTAAAAAATGGGAAAAGGGAAAGGAAAGGAAAGGAAAGGTAGAGGAAAAGGCAGTATGTCTAAATCAAGCTGTTTAGTGAATGGCATTGGGACGCATGCAAATGGATTCATAAGGTTGCCGTGGACAAATGCTGATCTGCCTCATTAGAATGCGCAATTCCATCTCTCTAATTGACATGTGATTAATAATGTATACAATTTGTCACAGGTCAGTATCCGGAGCAAATCATGTTTCAGTTTAAAAAATAGAGACAGCTGCCCAGCCCAGGGCGGGGAAGGACTCACAGACTGGCTGTCACACTCAACTGAACAAAAAGATCTGTTTTGATTTATTTTGGAGAATGCAGGAACGTGGCGGACGTATGGAGAGTCAGACGATGAAATATTGTCGTAAATGTGAATCCCCATGCATATATTCTCTATATCTCATGTGAGTCTTTCTGGGTGAATAAATAGCTGCCAGGGTGATGATGAGTGTGTGCACAGGTGGCACAGGAATGAGTGACGGCTGAAGGAGTGGCCAAAAAAACTGGGAACATCTTGAAATACATGAATAACAAGTAGATAATAATAAGGCTACTCTACAGGTTATTGCTGATTGCTGAGAGTGTTTGTCTATGTCTGTCGTACCTCTCACTTTTAAATAATTTTACAGTTTTTATGACGTTCTTGCAACTTGATTATCGACCATTTTTTACCCAAAACCTCTTTTAAATTCTCCGTGTGACTTCAAATCTTACATTGCACTGTTTAACCCTAACCCTTGGAGACCCTCTTCAGTTGCACAAAAAACATACCCAACATTGTTATACTTCATGACTTCCACCAATTTGAAGAGACTTGCTAGAAAACATGATTTTCATAAGTCTGCTGTACAGAAAATGAAAATTACCTCTGTTGCTGTGCAGGGTAGCACATGCCTACTGTACATTTCTTTGTCCCATATCATATAAAATTGAAAATATTTCCTCATTTGATGTAATAGCCAAATCTCATGGTCATTTACAGATTTTGTTACCTTATGAATGAATAAAAATGTGCAAGGTCAGTTTGTGATAATGGAAAGGTTACCAAATAATGTCTATGTGTTGGGCAGGGTCAGAAAAAAAGAAAAGAATATTTAAAAGGAAAATGATGAATTTTACATTTATTTTTGTGACTTTCACACATACAGCAGCAGGACTCCAACGATAAGAAAGTAATGCCAATTTCAACAAAACACAGGGGTTAAAAGCCGACACACAGATGTTATGAAAGTTTATAATAGCCCTTTTTCACAGCAGCCACATTGATATGAAATAGGGTAAACACAGAGGTTACTGATGATACTAATTACATTCCTGTTCCATTTAGTGTTACAGAGCCTATACAGTGTGCCAACATGCACAATAGCAGCACCCTGACTCCTGAATGGAACAGAGCCTTGATTAGTATCACCTGTGTTTACACTACTATTTTATGTCAAAATGTCTGCTCTGAAACAGGTCTTTTAGAATTTAGTTGATTTCAAAACATGCGTTTCCATTGTTTTGTTGATCCACTCAGAGCGCATGTACGTATGCAGCCTGTGTTCCTTTGAGTGTGTTAGTGTGTCACTGTGTCATGGCTGTATTTACCTGTATGGGATCTCATATGAGTGCGCAGGTGGCTGGGCTGACTGAAACTCTTCCCACACTCGTGGCAGAAATACTGTCCCTGCCGCATGAGAGACCTCAGCATCCCTGATCAGATACAGGAGAGAGAAATACACAATCAAACAGAGTCACAAAGAGCAAATCAACAGAACATCACAGGTTCAATTGTCACATTACAGTGGTCAAAACAGGGGTACAATGTCAAAGTAATGGGATTTACTGTGAACAGAAACAGCCGTGTTAAAGTTGTGCCAGACCTTATTCAGTTTATTTAAAAGAGGCCCCAAAGTTGTGCGTGTCCAAAATCTTTCTTTATGATAGTGTACAAAATTTAATAATCACCATTTCACAAATCCCCATAATGCATCAAATGAAATCAAACTTTCTGCAAACAATAACACAATGCAATGTGTCGATTTTTGTAGATGCTAAAATTACTAGTGTGCAACTGTCTTGATTCATATTTGTCACAAATACGAGCAGGAACTTTCCCCATGGACTAGGAACCTTTGGAGGAACTTTTGGAGGAACTTCCACTGCAGGGACAAGGGCACTAATTAAGTTCCGGGGAAATGTTCAGCACTGCAAGCCCCACCCCCAAACTTCCTATATTTTTAGAAAGTACTATCCCCCGAGCAGGGGCTTTTTGGCAGTAAAATAATGTCCCAAGAATTTCATTTAGACCCTGGTCCCTGCGGTGGAAACACTGAGTACCTCCAAAGGTTCCTAGTGTCTAGGGAATGTTCCTGCAGTGGGAACGTGTCGTATGCTTAGGATGAAATCCGGTGGGAATTGGAAACGGTGACCTGCAATGAATTATTGCATAGTTGCACGAAAAAAAGATGTGTATAAACAACTGTTGCTCAGCAGACTAATTTGCCTGAAAATCTTTGTGGATTTTTAGACCATGGTGGAAACAGACAACTGTCCGAAGGAAACTTTTAGCCTATTTAAAAGTAGTTCCTGGGATTAAAGGTTCTGGGTATTTCGGGTGGAAACAAGGCCAAAGTAAGTTGAAGCAACTATTGAATATGAATTCATATTGAAAAATTAGCATAACTGTGTAAATTAGTAGGAAATATCACTTTCTTGCCAAACCAACTTCTATCTCAACAGATATGTTTTAAGAAACTTGGTCTGGAGTTTCGATCTTTGAACAATGCCACTCTCTTGAAGAGAGCTGAATCTA